>JARYZH020000037.1:0-65000 GCA_030021035.2 Notholithocarpus densiflorus | reverse complement strand
GCATGTCACTTAAAATTCAAACTTTTCCAAATGGATATAAGGATTGCTTTCTTGAATGGGTTCCTTGAAAAAGATGTCTATGTGGCTCAACCAAAAGGATTCATTGATCCACACTTTCCGGACCATGCGTTGTACCTCAAGAAGGCACTCTATGGTTTAAAGCAAGCCCTCCGAGCTTGGTATGATTAGCCCACACAATACTTGGTCTCACATGATTTCATAAGAGGAAAAGTTGATCAAACTCTCTTCATCAAAAGGGAAGACGGCAAGTTGATAGTTGCTCAAGTCTATGTTGATGATATCATATTCGGATCGACAAAGGATGAACTTGCTTATAGTTTCTCCAAACTCATGCAGGCCGAGTTCGAGATGAGCATGATTGGAGAGTTGAATCACTTCCTTGGATTGCAGATCCGTCAACAAGAGTCAAGTATATTCATATCTCAATCTAAATATACTAAAAATCTTGTGAAAAGGTTTGGCTTGGAATCTGCTAGTTTTGTTAGAACCCCCATGAGCCCAAATGTTAAACTCACTATTGATTTGTTGGGAAAAAGTGTTGATTCGTCCCTATATAAAAGCATAAAAGGTAGTCTTCTTTACCTTACTGCTAGTAGACCTGACATTAGTTACAGTGTGAGAGTGTGTGCTAGATATCAAGCTAATCCCAAAGAGTCTCATATGATTTCTTTGAAAAGAATCATAAAGTATGTCAAAACCATTGCCGATTTTGGAGTGTGGTATAGTAAGGACACCAATGATGTCTTAGCCGGGTATTCTGACGTAGACTGGGCTGGGAATGCTGATGATAGAAAGAGTACTTCGGGAGGTTATTTTATGTGGGTAATAATCTTGTCTCCTAGATGAGCAAAACGCAGAATTCCATCTCTTTATCCACTATAGAGGTTGACTACATCGCTGCCGGTAGCTGCTGCACCCAACTTCTATGGATGCAAAAACTTCTCCTTGATTATGGTATTCGTCAAGAACATCTTACCATCTATTGTGACAATACCAGTGTCATTAACATCTCTAAGAATCCTGTTCAACATTCTCGAACTAAACACATAGAGATTCGACATCACTTCATTCGGGAGCTTGTCGAAGATGGTTTTGAGTTCATTCACATTGATGATTAGAAGGCTGATTTGTTCACCAAACCTCTTGATAGCAAACAGTTTGAATTCCTTCACCAAAACATTGGTGTTATCTCCATGAATTGATCTCCTCTTTTCTTCCTCCCTCTTCATGCATTTGCATCTAGTTTTATGCTTTGCTTTGTTTAACATGTTTTTGTTTGTTTGTTTCCAGTTTTGCTTTATTTTTGTTTTTCATAAAATTAAAAAAAAAAAATTTGAAAAATCAGAAAAATACAAAAACAGTGTGTGTTTTGTATACATTGGTACTTGTGTACCTTGGATGGCCATTGAAACAAAGTTTTCTAAATTTTGTATCTTTTGTAGCTTAAATAAGCATCTCTATGCACAACTAAACAAGTGAGTTTTGTGGCTCATGTTTGTGATGAGTAAGATTAAGTAATCTCTTATACTTAACACTCATATCACTCTTTTTGACGGGAATGACTAGAAAATCTTAAAAGAAATGCATAAATAACTATCTCACCACTGTTGCACACCAATCATGAAATGACATCTGTATGCTTCAGTATAACAAAAGTGCAATGTCAAAAACTTAACATAATTGGGTATTTTCTTCTTTCTTTTATATGCTCATGCATGATATGCTCAAAAGAAAAAATGTGCAAAGAAAAATAAAAGCAAAAAGAATCAAAATGCTTTATATATGATTGCAAGTGTGTCTTTCTAGGAGATGTGGGAATTATAGGATGTACTTCGAAGGTGATAGTCCCCATCAAGCAGTTATGATTGTGTGTGAGTTAAATTGATTTTCTCATATCTCAAATTGTCATAACATGTAGACACTTATGTAATCTTGCGATGCTTGCAAATTTTTTGCTACTTTTGATACATGTGCAGGTACAATATGATTTGACCATCACAAGGAATACATATGTTAATGTATGCTTACTAAACTGTCTTAACTTGTTTTTGAAATATAAAATTAATTAGACTTGTTTAGTGTGTGTGTGTTTGTGTTTTGGATCTAAATGCTTGACATTTTTTTGTTGAGAGATGTTTTTGAGAGCTTAAAATGTTGTTTAGATCTTTGGTTGAGTAGCTTGCTTGATTGCATTCATTTCTGTGTTTTTCTCTTCTTTGAAAAACTGTTTTTGCACATCTCGACAGCTGTCGACAGCTAGCTATCCATCGAGATCTTTGATCTTCCTTTCTCAACAAAAGTTAACGCAATCTCGATCCATCGAATCTTTCTTGAATTTGGTTCAATAGCTTCTTGACAGATTCTCGATCCATCGAGATAGTTTCTGTCTGCTCAATAGCTGTTCGATCCATCGAGGTTCTTTGGCCGTCAACAGATTCTTGACAGCATCTCGACAGATTCTCAATAGCTCTCGATCCATCGAGCTTCGTGTTTCTATATATAGATTCAGCACGAATTTCATTTCATTTCTCTCCGATTTCTCTCGATAGAAAATCTCTTTTCTCTCTTCCAAATGCTTCTCACTCAACCTTTTCACCTTCCCCGCTTGATCTTTGGCCCAAAGGTTGTTTTCTTCCTCTGGTATAATCCTCATTCTCTCATTCTTCATGCAGTTTTTCGGGTTTTTGAAAGTTTTTGGGGTTTTTCAAAAATTTTGAGGTTTTTGTAAAATCTTTGGGTTGGGTTTTGTCTAAATGATCCTATATGCTCATGCATTGCATCACATTTGCATTTTCACCATGTTTCATGCATTTAGATATGTGTTTTATATGTTGAAATCATGTGTGCTGGTAGGTTTGGATTAGACTGAGTCCATGATGCTTATATTGTTGCATGTCACATGTTCATGCATTTTTCATGCATATGTACCATTCTTCTCTTATTTTGATATTGATGTTGTTTGGTACTCTTCTGCGTCTCTTTCTCTCTCTCTCTCTCTCTCTCTCTCTCTCTCTCACAGATAGTCTGCGCATGGCACCCAAGAGCAAAACTACTCCGTCCCAAAACCCTTTTCGTTCCAAGGCATCTTCTTCTTTTGATTCTACCCCTCTTCATGTCAGGTTTCGTGATGATAAAGCCCATCAGGACTTTTCAAAGAACTTTTCTAGGTGGCATTTATTCGGAACGCTAGGTAATTCTTTCTAACTTCTCCGATACTGATCTTCCCACTATCATTCATAGTAGGGGTTGGGAGTCCCTTTGTGATATCCCGGTCAGTTGTCCCTCCGTGATCATACAAGAGTTTTACTCCAATATGCACGGATTTGATTCTTCCATACCTCGCTTTCTCACTTCCGTTCGAGTTATACGTATAGTAGTCACTCCGGAGCTTATCTCCAATGTGCTACATGTCCTGAGGGTATCACATCCTGATTACCTCGGCTGTCCTCGTCCGTGGACTGTGTCCAAAGACGAACTCATATCTCTCTTCTGTGAGACACCTTCATCTTGAGGTGACCGTCAAAACACCCCTTGCTTGGGCTTTGCAAAAGGTCTGAGGTTCCTGAATATGGTGATGACATTTGTTTTACATCCCCTGTCTCACTATAATTTGATTACTGAGCCTCATGCTCGATTTTTGTTATCCCTACTTGAGAAGCATACCATTGACTTTCCCTCTCATTTCATACTCTCCCTTATAGATGTCTATAAGGATACGGCGACCCGTGATAAGCTTATTTTTCCTTCTACTATCATGAGGATCATTCACCATGCGTCTGTCTCTTATCCCGAGTCTGCACACTTCTCTATCATGGGTGCCATTAGTGGCGCATCCGTTAGGCAAAGCGAGGCCTAGCTTTGACCGAAGCGGCCACGAACTGAGACGGCGACTCCTCCAGCCTCTTCGCTCCTTCTACCTCCGCACCTTCTTCTTCCGCAGGTGGTGTGACCCTCGAGGCGATTATGGCGCAGCTTCAACACATGGATGCTCGCCTTGACACTCTCAGTGATGAGTTGTGTCAGGTGAACACTTGTGTCAATCGTATTGCACGACGACAGGCTCGCCTTGGTGGCTTCGTAAAGTCTCCTTCTCTTTCTCCCGAGGCATCTGAGGACGAGGACGATGATGGTGACTCTGATGGTGATGATGATGATGAGGATGAGAATGCTAGCTCTTCCAGTAAAGAGGAGATGACTGCTTGAGTGACTTGTCTTTTGTCATTCGTGACAAAAATGGGGAGTAGTTTTGGGTATGAGAGTAGTCATATTCTTAGGGGAGAGTTAGTATATGAGATTTTTTGTTAGGGGGAGTATTTTTGTTTATGAGGGATGTAGTGAGGATTTTTTTTTTGTATTTTTTCTTTTCTTCTCTTTTAGATACATTGTTTTTGTACATTGGTCTTGTGACCACTTAATGATAGCAAACCTTATATTTATTTGATACATATATTTGATGAGGTTTTTATTACATTCTTTCACCTATCTCTTCATGTGTTGTTTTTTTTTTCTTTATATGCACATGCTTCTTATTTATTGTATGCAATCTTTTATTTCTGTTTCACACTAAGATGCCGTGATGAGTTTTGTTTAAAGTGTTTCAAAAATACAGGTTGTCAAAGTCTTCCATGCCATGAACTCTTTTCTTGCAAAGTTTTTTAAGAGTTTGTGTCAGGATAGATTTTATTATATTCAACAAGTGAGTATGAGTTGAGTGATTTATGACTTCTCTCATATGTTCATTTGTTTGTTGTGGTTTTGTCACGGATTACCAAAGGGAGAGATTGTTAGGACATATGTGGATCATGTTAAGAACATATGTCATTTAGAATTGGCTAATCCTTTGACAAAACGCACTTTACTTGTAATTTGGGTAGATCTAGGATATGTTTAATACTTCAAGGAACAAGAGTTCAAGTCCAAGTATTGAAGCCATGCAAATCTGTCCAAGAATCAAGTGAATAAGTGTTGTTCTTTAAACCTCAACAGATAGCTCGACAAATGTATCTATTGATATTTAAAAGGTGAAGCTCAACAGATAATCTCGACAGCTGTATCTATCGAGAATTATGAAAATTAGTTTTTCAGATCTGATTTCACGCATATCCATGTGTATTTGTATAAGGTTTCTTTTCTCACAATCCTAGACATATATAAGGATTATTTTAAGGGCCATCTTACTAGACACAACTGGATGAAACTTGATGCAAAGGTTTTATGCAAGCATATTGTGACCGGAGACATATGCCCTAATTCATCTTTCTTTTGAAGAAGCTGCTACATTTGTACGCCGTAGGGTTTTGTAACCAAGGAGCTTCTTGATTTTCATCGTGTGGATGAACTGAAGAACTTTACAACCAACATCCTTCTCAAGTTGGTGTATTAGTCACGTACTTGGATCCGTGTATCAATTGATTAGTCACGTACTGGGAGCCATGCATTGAAAAGGAGAGATTGTCACTACATTACAAGTCTAATTGTGTATTAGGGTAAGGGTTCAACTGTAAGTTGGTATAAGGTACTGAGATTCCTTTACTTATAACCGTTTGTTTTGATAATAGTGAATTCTCGTGAGTGGTGACCTTAAATTCACCCAGTGAGGTTTTGTCTCGGTGGTTTTCTCCATTCGTAAACAAATCACCTGTATCAAATTTAATTTCCGCTGCATTTAGTTTAGTTGGTGATTTGTTTGTGCTACCACGCTTATTGCATGTAATTGAATCTAATTAATTAACTTGACTAATTAATTGATTAATTTACCAAAGGGGTTAATACATTCTTGGCCTATCATTTTGTATATATCAAAACATATCTAATATTTTCTTAATAACAATGATTTCTTTAATATGAACAAAAACAGATCTATGAATGCTATGATAAAGCTTAATCCTAGATCTAAAAAACCTAACAATCAGTGCTTGCAATTAAATTTCAATATTAACATGTTGTATGCTTTTCATCATGTCATGTTTGTGGATATGTGAATGGTAATCCAAAGTTTAGAAGACTAGTTTTGTCAAGCAAAGTGGATGCCTAACACCTTCCTACTTTGTAACCTAGTCCCCAAACTTAGATCTTGGGTTCTTAACCAGTGCTTTATTCAATGCTTTTACTTTATTTAGATTGTAACAAGGACAAATTTGTCTTGTACTTTTTTAGATTGTAACTAGGATCCAAAGCAATGTATTTGCCATCAAATGTAATTTCTATTAAGATATTCAATGAAATCTAGATGCTTAATTTGTCTTTTATTTTTTTATTTTTGTATAAATAAAAATATGTGGTGACTCCATACTTTTTCAAAGATTCCATGAATTTTTTTGGAGAGACGGTCTCTCACACATGTATTTCTCAACCCTTCATCTCCCATTTTAAGAATTCTTTTTCCTAGCGTGAATTGCATCAATTATTATTACAATCCCTTAGTCTCTTCTTTTTCCTTTTCTTTTTTTTTTTTGGGTTGCAGAAGTACTAAATCCAGAAGGAACTATCATTTCTTATTCTCATCTAACTTATATTCATTCGTTTATCAAAAAAAAAAAAATTTATCTTCATTTGTTTTTGAGTAGATAAATCTATTTATTTGGAGGTGACAATTTGGAATTCTTTACATGTTCCTTGATTTTTATTTATTTATTTAAATTGACATTGGTAAAGTAATTTCAATGTTAGTGAGTGCAAAGCGGATTTAATAATATTAGTCGCTAATCCGTGCGATGCACGGAATAGTTATATAAAATATGCAGTATCAATAACTGACCTAATTCATAAAAACGAAAATTAAACTAAAATGTAAGTTAAGATATATACTTCCCCTTATATATTTAACTATTAATAAGACCACACATTACATATGCAAACTTATCATTATTGGCAATTATGCTGCAAAGAGAGCATGCAAGATAGGAATAACAATTAGATCAATATAAATTCAAAATATGAAGATGCACCAACAGGGGGTGGTTGAATGAAAATTTTAAAAAATGTCTCTCTTCACTTGAGATAATCATAATCCTAATGCATTTGGAATTCAAGAAAGTATTCAACATTGACGAAAATAACTACAAATGAAAAAAATCAAATCAAATGCAAACCTATTTCAGCTATATAGTAAAATTAAATTTAACGCAATTAATTATGTTGGGTAACTTTTTCTTTCCTTTCTCAACTAAGAATAATATCAACACAAATTATAAATAAGAAGAACCATTAGGTGAGGCGGCTATGATCGCATATGTGGGTTTTGAAGGTGCTAAAAGCTTTTGCCAATCGATGTAATCCACAAATCCAACGAATTACTTGTAAATTCCAATTGCAAAAACAAAAACAGTTTTATAAATAATCAAGAGAGCCATAGTTACTACATTAAAGTAGAATTCCAATTAACAATTATTAACAGAAATTAAAAATTATTAAGAAAGTTGCTATGGAGGCGTAGTTGTACCAAAATTCATACAGTATGTTATAATTGTTGACATCACCTCATAAGATTGATTCCCTCCCCCACACTACCAATAACTAAGCCTTCACTCAGCAAACGAAAATCCATTGGAAAAAAGTCATTGGTGAAATCCATAGAGATTTGCAAAACTGAATCTATAACAAAGGGCACAAATCAATGATTAAAAAAATGAATTATTGATTTATAATCACAGAAATTTTCATCATGTAACGATATTAATACAATCAGGTCATGGTAAACAAATATCTAAACTTGATTGCAAGATTTAGAACTATACGCTATCATTGAAGGTTGAAAAATCAGCAATCAAGTATTATTCAACACTTGCACCACTCATAAACATGTATTGTCGGTTGCACAGATTTGTAAAAATCAGCAATCAAGTATTATTCAACACTTGCACCACTTATAAATATGTATTGTCGGTTGCACAGATTTGTAAATTGCTAATGTTTATTGAACTAAACCCTAGAAATCAATATAAAAAAATTTAGCAAATAGAAAAAGTCTAACCTTGATTTGATTTTTCAGATGTAGCAACTGGAGAGGGAGTGCTAAAGAAGGAGAAAAGTATGAATGGCTGAAACCCTAGTTCAAGAAGGAGAAGCGTGGCTAGTCAGGTTATTGTTTTGAAAAAGGAACGTGTGTTATTTATTTTTAAAAAGTCAAATAATTTTATTTAAATATTATGCTGACGTGGAAAATTGTGAGAGTTTCAGAAGTTTCGGTTTTATATATATATATATATATTTATATATTGGTTATTGAAAATTTTAACTTGCTGGTTGTCTATGTTTTATAAATGATAAAATTTACAATTGTAGAATTGGTTGACGTAGATTTTTAAATTTTGATTGTCCTGTTAGATTTATATCATTTGCGGTTATGTTTTTTATGTTTCCTCTATAAAAGTTTCAAAATTTTCATATTTTCACCTTACAAGGCTTTTATCATAAGAAAAATTCTATTGCGTTCAGCTGAGTACACTCTCAAGACATCCACGTGGATGTCTTGTGCACAATTGCTTTCAAATTTCCTTTCTCACACACGAGATTGGAAGTGCGTGTGTGATATAGATTTGGCTCTTGTTCCATATCTAAAGATGTTACTGGAAGTTCATATTAGTTTATAAACGCAAATAAGATTACACTCCTAACTAATGTGGGATTTACAACAAAGACTTTAGTGTTTGAAACTCACTCACATTAATAATGGGACAAGTGACATTGATTTTAATTCTGTTTGATTGACATGAGTCTTTTAAAATTTTTTTTTTTTTTTTAAATAATGCATTTCTTATATTTGAATCGAAATTAGATGAAATCGATGGATTTGGTTATCTTTCCCATAATCATTGCTGTTTAAAATGACAACGAAGTCAGGCAAGAGAAAATATTTGGGTGCATGAGATATAAAATGACAAATCTTGTTTTTTGTGCAGTAATTTGTTAATGTTCATCAAAATTTGTGTATAAACAATGAAATCTAATTTACTAGTTGATATGTTTATCTATGCATGTTTTAGTGCTTATGTTATATATTTTGCTTGTTGCCCAACAAAAAAAAAGGTATATATTTTGCTCGGAATAGGTTATATATATATCATAAAAGGTATTTCTCACACACTTTTTATTATACATTGGCCGTATACATTACCCATTTCACATCCTAAATGTAAACATCAATAAAAAAAATGTGGACATTGCTCATAAAATTATATATGAAAGTTACGTGTATTACATCAACAAATGTGAGAGAATAATTACCACTGAAAAAAGGAAGAGAGTTGCACTAGATTGACAATTAGCATAAAATTTAGTCTATTATTAATGGATGTGTTCATTAATTCTTTTTCTATATATAATAATAGTTGTTATACAGTACTAGCAATCTAAGATTTATAGTGCTAATACAATGTAAACTAGGAATTTTCCATAAGCATATTGGGTGTTTGTGTATATATTTGTCTGCGTGCGTGTCTTGTCAACTTTACATACATGTTAAACTGTCGTGTGAATTATCTCATTCCGAGTATTTTCCTGATAATGCCATATTATACAAAATGAGAAATCAAAATGACAAAATCACGTCCTTTACAAAATGTTGAGTCAGGAACCTTCTGAGAAATCATACTTGGGCCAGAGGTATATGTTTGGATTCTTTTGCAATTTTGTTACTATACTAACAAGGTAAATGCAACATAGAGAAATGCAGAACAGCTCATGCATTCCTAGGTAATGCTACAACCAAATTTGATTTTGATACACCCCTCACAGAAGTTCTCCTGAAACAAACACCTTCAGCTTAACCCACTCTTCTCTTTCCCTACTTGTTTACCATCATTGTCATTCCCCTAAGGTCTTGAAATCTTGGAGAAGTAGCAATGTGTAAAAAAGAAGATTTCTCAGCCTCAAAGAGGTGGCGGATGGCTTTCACTGTCATATACTTCACAAGGGTTCTAATTTCCTTGTCCAAGAAAGTTCTTGCGAAGAATGGCCCTCCCTTGCCCACACTCTCTCACATTACCATTGACGTGCAGCCCGTTGATAATGGTTCCTCACATGACAAATCTGTTTGCTTTCACGAAATTGATACCAAAAAGCTCAATGACATGGTGAGGAACAAGAACTTCGAGGCCTTCATTCGGTTTGGAGGAGTAAAAGCACTGGCTGTGGTTCTTGGAACCGACATAAAGAATGGAATAAGTGGTAGTGAGGCTGATCTTACTCATAGAAAGAAGGTTTTTGGTGCCAATAAGTACCGAAAGCCACCTGCTAAAGGCTTTATCAGTTATGTCTTTGAAGCAAGCAAGGACACTACTATTATTGTACTTTTGGCATGTGCTATACTATCTCTGGCCTTTGGTATCAAACAACATGGTTGCAAAGATGGGTGGTATGATGGTGGAAGTATTCTTGTTGCTGTCATTCTGGTTGTGGCTGTTTCTGCTGTTACCAACTTCAAGCAATCCAGGCAGTTCGAAAAGCTCTCCGCAAAGGGTAGCGACATCAAGGTGGAAGTAGTGAGGGATGGGCGGCGCCAACTAATATCAATATTTGAAGTTGTGGTTGGTGATATTGTACATTTGAGGACTGGTGATCAAGTACCAACAGATGGTTTGTTCTTAGAAGGGCACTCCTTGAAAGTGGATGAATCTAGCATGACCGGAGAAAGTGACCATGTAGAAATTGATGAAAGGAATCCATTTTTGTTATCAGGCACAAAGGTGATGGACGGATTTGGTTTCATGCTTGTCACTTCTGTAGGTATGAACACCATGTGGGGTGAGATGATGAGTTTAATTATATGTGACATGGATGAGCAGACCCCATTGCAAGCACGGCTCAGCAAGCTGACTTCCTTTATTGGAAAAGCTGGATTAGCAGTGGCTGTAGTTGTTCTTGTTGTTCTCCTTATTCGTTACTTCACAGGGAACACCAAAGATGACTTGGGAAACAAGGAATTTAAGGGAAGCAGGATAAAGTTTGGTGACATGATGAATTCAATTGTGGGTATTATTGCTGCAGCAGTCACAATTTTCGTGGTGGCAATTCCGGAAGGTCTACCCCTGGCTGTTACTCTGACTTTGGCTTATTCTATGAGTTGTATGATGGCAGACCATGCCTTGGTTCGGAAACTTTCTGCTTGTGAGACAATGGGCTCGGCCACAACAATTTGCACAGACAAAACAGGTACCCTTACTTTAAATGAGATGAAGGTAACACAATTCTGGCTTGGTAAAGAAACAATGAATGAAGGTACTTCCTCAGAAATAGCACTAAATGTTCTTGATATATTTCAACAAGCAGTTGGTTTAAACACGACAGGTACTATTTTCAAATCAGATTCTGCAACATTTGTAGAGATTTCTGGGAGCCCTACTGAGAAAGCAATACTTTCTTGGGCTACCTTTTATTTGGGTATGAATATTGATGAAATCAAACAGACTTCTGAGATAATCCATTTCGAGGCCTTCAATTCAGTGAAAAAGAGAAGTGGGGTTTTGGTGAAGAGGAGGAAGAGAGATAAGGCTGTGTGCTCCCATTGGAAGGGAGCGGCTGAGATGATACTTGCCATGTGTTCAAATTACTATGACAAGCTAGGGATGTTGAAAGCCATGGATGAGGAAGAAAGACTGCAGTTTGGGACTATTATAAAGAATATGGCTGAAAAAAGCCTGCGATGCATTGCATTTGCCTACAAAGAAGTTGCAGAAGAAAGTGGACAGATTCTTGAGAAGCTCGAAGAAACTGGATTAACATTATTAGGCATAGTTGGTTTGAAAGACCCATGTCGGCCAGGAGTTCGGACAGCTGTAGAATCTTGCAAAGCTGCTGGAGTAAACATCAAAATGATCACAGGTGACAATGTGCACACAGCAAGAGCTATAGCTTTCGAGTGTGGGATTCTCAGTCCTGACAAGGAATTGGACAATGAAGCTGTAGTAGAAGGGGAAATTTTCAGAAATTACTCACTTGAAGAGAGAATTGAAAAGATTGATAAAATCAATGTAATGGCAAGATCATCCCCATTTGACAAGCTTTTGATGGTACAGACCTTGAAGAAGAAAGGCCACATTGTAGCAGTCACAGGTGATGGCACAAATGATGCACCTGCTCTGAGAGAAGCAAATATTGGGCTGTCCATGGGGATCCAAGGCACTGAAGTGGCAAAGGAGAGCTCAGATATTGTCATTTTGGATGATAACTTCACTAGTGTGGTGACAGTTTTGAGGTGGGGAAGGTGTGTATATAACAACATTCAAAAGTTCATTCAGTTTCAGCTCACTATCAATGTTGCTGCCCTTGTCATCAACTTTGTTGCAGCTATTTCTTCTGGTAAAGTCCCACTAACTACAGTCCAGTTATTATGGGTGAACCTAATAATGGATACAATGGGAGCTTTAGCCTTGGCCACTGAAAAACCCACCAATGACATCATAGCAAAGCCACCTGTGGGTCAATCTGAGCCATTTATAACCAGAGTCATGTGGAGGAACCTCCTTTCTCAGGCTTTGTATCAGGTAATAGTCTTGTTGGTTAAACAATTTAAGGGAAGATACATCTTTGGTGTGGATGAGAAAGTGAAGAAAACACTGATTTTCAATACTTTTGTCTTCTGTCAAGTATTCAATGAATTTAATGCTAGGGAACTAGAAAAGAAGAACATATTTAAGGGGCTATTCAAGAACAGGTTGTTTTTAATGATCATTGGGTGTACCATAGTTATTCAACTAGTGATGGTGGAGTTTCTAAAGAAGTTTGCTAGTACTGAGAGGTTGGATTGGGGGCAATGGTGTGCCTGCATTGGAATTGCAGCTTTGTCTTGGCCGATTGGTTGGCTCTTCAAGTGCATTCCTGTTTCTGGCAAGCAGTTGGCTAAGCAAAGATGATCTACTTCCCGAAAGACAAGCAAATATATATATATATATATATATATATATAAATATATATATATTTATAGCAGTGCAATAAAAATGTATTTTTAGTTTTAGCCAATAATTCCAAATATCACTTGTAATTTATTTTTATTTTAGACAAAGTGAAGATGAAATATAGTGCAAAGTAATGTAAAACAGATAGTACAAGCCTTCTGGAAGCAACAAGAGTACCGAATAGCACGGCGCAAGAATAAGGGGTGCTACTAACACTCATCAAGGCGACGATGTCAAAATTGCATGAAATTTGGACCACTGAAGGGAAATAGTCTGATCAAGACTTGTGACTATATCACAAGGTTCACCCTAATCTTATCAATTTCTTCATTAAGGCCCCAAAACAATGATTTTTCCATTTTTAATAATATATATTTTCCTTGATAACTTTTAAGTTTAAAAGTTAAAATAAAATCTCGTCTGTTTTTAGACATCTCTTAAGATTAGAGATAGTAGTTTCAAAGCCGCCTTAAGTTTTCTTTTACTATTTAAATGCATTGTAACTTCCAAAGCAATTCAGTTTTCAGATTAATAAAAATTTAGACTTTTATCTATTATTTCTCTTTGACTTATGCCAGCTTTGCAATATCTCCATTGTTTTTTTTTTTTTTTTTTTTCAAAGAGGAAATCTCCCTTAACTATAACACTACGGCAAGGATATTAATATCAATTTAGTGAGGGCTTGTATACAAAATTAAAAAAATAAAATAAAATTGTTGAAGTGACAAAATAGTGATGCAAAGGACAAATTGCTTATTGGGTAAATCCTTAGCTTGGGGCTGATGTCAGTCACTACCTAGACTTTTCAAAAATAATCAATTGGCCCCCTAAGTACAATATTCACACTTACCAAAGATTGAAAGTTTTCCTGCATCTCTGAGTCTTCTTCTGATTCCTTCTCCATCTCTTGCTATTATCCAGCTACTATTTACTACCGGACACTCAATCGTGCATATATAATTGCCACTATGGAACTGAATTGTGGCAATTAAACTGACCACAAATTAGTCTTGGGAAAAGGTTTGTGCTCATGAAGCAAATTGAATATTTTAAATCTGGATAACGCATGACATTATAAAATAACATAAGAATAATATTTTCCAAAATATTATAATTATTTTCTTTTCAAATCGCTTTGAAATAAATAAACTATAGAAGTTCTGGAAATAAACTTTCAAAACTATAAAATAAATAAATAAAAAGGATGAGGAGGGAAAAAAAAAACATTCGATACTTAACAGGGCAACAAAAGAAGATTAGAGACACAATTAGACTAGCACGTACAGTTCTATCAAAAACAGAAAAAGATGGTTTCCTACTGTCAATTGATAGGAATAAACATTTATCTCAAATACTGTAACATAATAAAGATCAATGTCTAAAAGATAAAAAGCACCAGTCTATGCCATAACACATTTTGAGGATGTTCTGGAACGATATAAAGACAATTTCAGATGCAACCATGTAAAAATAAGTTAACAATGGCAATGCTCTACTAATCTGCATCCATTTCTTCCAAGGCTGCTTTGGCCGCTGCCTTAGCTTCCTGTAGAAGCTCATCTGGTACCTGAAAACAGTTTCAAAAGGAAATAATTAATGTTGGTCTCCAAATTGATGTCCTAGGATAACTGATACCAAAAGAGGTCCCTGATAACTGGTTAGATTAGTAATGGGCAGAGAGGACCCTGATTACTGGGGAGATTAGTAATGGAGTAAAGTCCAACAAAAACCAAACAGAGAGACTAATGATTTGCTAGACCAATAAATAGCTCCAAGGTAAATCAATATAACATAAATAGACAAGGGGCAAGAAAGGGCCAGGAATTAATTAGAACTTAGAAGGTGATCCACATTGGAAGAATATGTGGAGGACTGCCTTAATTTACTAACAGGAAGGTAGCAAATCCTGCATTTTTTTAAAAGCAGATTTTTTATTACACATGAAAGTCTAACACGTTAAATATTATTCCAAGATATGGCACATCCAGCACCGTTATCTAAATATAGTTATTTATTTATTTATTTTCTGGCAAGTACTGCACTCAATTTACCAAAAGCAACAGCATTGTGAGGAATACCATAGTCACAAAAAGAGTGTCTAATTCAAATTTTTTCTTATAAATATAATAGTTCAGATAAAAGAGTCTAATTCAAATTAACCAAGTCTAATTCTGAAAATGTATTCTCCCTTACCTCTACAAATAATTCTAAATGAGAATAATTTTTTAATCCCTTCAGTTTCATTCTGGATTTTCATTCTCATTTTTACTTAAAAACACTAGTTCTCTGTCTTGCTCACCAGCCACACCTAACACCCAACACACAGGCTGCAGCCACCCACACTATCTATCCATTCAACAAGTGCCCAGTTGCCAAATTGGGTCAGGACATGAAATCAAGTGCAGTGAAGGGGAATTGGCAATTAGCTTGGGAATGTGGGAAGTTGATTGTGTTGAGATTAATGGGTGCATTGTGTTGATTTGTTGTTATTTTAATTTGCATGATTGGCATTTGTTGAATTATGATACCGTTCAAGATGTTTCAGGTTCTGAAGATAATTCCCAAGTTGTTGGTGAAGAGGTTGTTGAGAACAGTGTTGGTGTTGTTAAGGCAGGACGGGAATATTTAGTGTTGAAGAGGACTATAGGTCTATGCTATCACATTTGCTTACGGGGAATATGGGCAACATGATGATGGTGAGCCAGTTGTTTGAGCTTATGCATCCATGGGGCCTCGATTGATTTGCCATTGTACACTTGATGGCAGGCATTTCTATGTAAAACTTGTGCAGATTTTTATCAACTATGGATCATGTTGTGATTAACTCAATTAGACCATGTTAAGTTGATAACACAATGTCAACGGGAAGGTCAAAGTTTGATCCCCTCCCACAACTTAATGTAGCAAATTTTTTTTTATATATTTCTAGATAAGTTAAAATCAATATTCTTCACTAATAATTTAAAAACAAAAAAAAAGGTTGCTAACACAATATCACTATATCAGAGATATTATGTATGTAGCAGTTTGATATACATAAAACTTGTGCAAATAACAGTTAATGGAAAATTTATTATTATTATTTTCAAATTATTGTTTGATGAAAAAAGAACTTCTCATACGTCATAAAATTCTCCTACACCAACTTGTGCAAATAAAATTGAACTATCTTATTATTAAAAATTAAAAATTAATTTAAAAAAAAAATCATAATGAGCCTTCTTTCCTTGGGGCTTAAATTCTTCTGCATCAAGGTGATTCCATTTATATAATTCATAGATGAAATGTGTCATCAGTCAACTGATATCTCGGCACCACAATGAAAAAACAGAGGATTTCAAAAGCAAATTTACACATCCATAACTTTTAACTACATATGATTTATTAGAATTAACTGCAGAAGCATGGCACACACAAGACATGAAAAGAAAACTGGGTCTTTTATGGGTTTAAGAAGGAAGACAGTAAGACAAACACACGTAGAAATACAAGCAAGGTTGTTACAGTTAGAGCAGGTTCTATCAAAAAAATTACTTAAAATAAATGTAACCCTTTTTGGCCCAATTAAATTTTAGAGATACCTTCTGATGCAGACGGTTTGACTCGTCACAGACCCAACTCAATTCCAATTCGAAGTCCTTGTCCTTTGCCTCATCATGTACTCCATAAATGCTGCTTAGCATTAACATGAAATTTTGAACATTACATATTATTAAAATATGAAAGGTAACCATTAGCTTTAACCAGTACATTCCTACTAAATGTTCAGCAACCTTCCCCAACCCCCCCCCCCCAAAAAAAAAAAGCAAAAAACAATAACAATTTCATTAAGTTGATATTTTATAAGTAGATTTTTTTAACATATCTATTATTTCATAATATGACATCTCAAATGCTAGCTCAAATAACATGCCATATAGGTGTTCCATTAAGTGTCAGAAAAACTCTGCATCCCATGAAATGCATACGCAGGAAAAAAAAAATGCTGTCCCATAAAGTGTACACCCAAGTAAAAAGTGAATTTGGGATAATAATGCAAGTAATAAAGTACCTATAAAGGCCATGACTAAACCGAGAATGGAGGTTCTTATTGTGCAACATAAAATTTGAAGGCTAAGAACCAAATGTAGGTTCCACTCACGCATATTACATATGTGAATATGTTTTTAAATGTAAACTTACTTAATTCATTGTGTCCACTTGAATTTAGAACTGTAAGAACCTTATAGCTCTTTTGATATTTCCATGGAAAATAATTCTAGTAACAATGGTTATTTACAATAAAGGCTTTGATTTTCTAGATTTAATACTAGCACCCTCCTTTCATGCTCTAATATTTTGAGCCAGAGAACTGTGAAATATGGTGTTTTCACTTCTCAGGGTTTTTTGGGCTATGCCCAAGGATGTAGTGGAGCTTCTAGCTAGCTGGAAGGGCAAGTTTAGTAAACATAGAAATGGGTTGATTTGGAACATGGTCCCCCACTGTTTTATGTGGTGTATTTGGAGGGAGAGGAATTTTCAGATCTTGAAGAAACCAAAAGATCGATTCAAGACTTGAAGACTTCTTTCTTCCAGACTTTGTTTGGGTGGACAAATGCGTCAGGTGTTCTCTCTTTCACTTCTTTGTCTGATTTGATCGATAGATTTAGTTTTTATTCTTCTTAAATTCTTAGCTTTGTTTGTCCCTTCTTTCCCTTAGTACATGTCCTGTGTGCTTTGGTTTTTCCTGTACTTGTTTTTCTATCAAAAAAGTTTATTACTTATCAAAAATAATATTTTGACCCTCTCCCTCACTAGTAAATAATCAGATCTTAGAAATATAATATAGAGATGCAATGGATTCAAATTCAACAAAAAACAAAAATCCCAGAACCACAAATTCCTCCTTTAACCAGCCCTAATATTGATTGGCAAATATTACTGCTACATATTGACATTACAAAGTTGCAGAACACAATTCACATAATAATCTATAACAACACTCACATTTTGGCTACTTCAATAACCCCTTGGCGGCAAGTCAATTCTGAAAGCTTCAACTTTTCGATCTCTCTGTAGAAGCATCATACAGCAGCAACACTTGAATATATCAACTTGATTACAAAATATCATCAAAATATTATGCATAAGAGATGAAATTTAAACAATGCAAAATAACACAATAGATGCCCTCATCTAGATTTCTAAAAAAGATATAATACCCAAGCCAGCATCCACATATATAAAATTTTAGTAAAATTAGATGTTCGCCATGAAGGACCAATACTGATATTGAACACAAGATTTGATACAATAACACAAACATCGTAATTCTTGAAAAACTGGGATACAATATGGCATGGACACATTAAATAATTAATTAATGGATCTTTTTAGTTACAGTTGAAGTTAATTCAGGTTTAAAATAAAAAAACATTTCAGCCTCACAGGCCAAAGAATAACATGCCCATATCTAAGTCTTAATGAAATGAAAGCAACAAAGACCACCACCAAAGCAGGTAATAAAATATTGAAAGCCACAGTGCCACACATCTCCCAAAGAACCATATTAGGTCACATTAATATTAACTGAATCTCAACCACCAGCAAACATGGCCCTATACTAGACCCACCATATGGGCAGGAAGAATTTGGAGAGTTTGTCAGGGAAAAGTAGTAAATGAACAATCTCTATAATCACCCCTTCAACTTCTTCTTCCTCTACTATTAAGCCACCTCAAGACCCACTTCACCCGTTAGGGCCAAGCACCCTTTTCAGCTCATGCCTGGCCAGCACAACCACCTCCCAGAGAAAAGGGTTCCCATTGGTGTGTTCTTTATGTTTTCCTTTCCCTTTTTCTTTAAAAAAAATAAGCCACTAAAGCTGTATCTTTCAGTTGGAGTGCAGTCCCCAATGGGCAAGCTCAAGGTATGACAAATCATTAATTGAGCAACAGAGAGAAGAAAAGGGGTTTTGGGGAGGGGGGACTCAGAGAGGTAAATTTGTAAAGTTAGGCGTGTGCATGTTAATGACATTTAGATAATATTTTATCAAAGAAATTCTCCTATTATAATGACATCAATTAGTTGTGTTTAGAATTTGATGAAGATATAAATCAACTTACGTTTTAGCTGCCTGTCTGCCCTTGCCAATTGCAGCACCAAAGTACCTCTAGAACAAATGCCAAAACACACATGATTCAAAGAACTGCCGTGTAACACTAATATAAACCAACTGTAACCAATAATGATAATGCAAAAGCAAGAGGATTGGATGCTGCTACACTTATTGTAATATGTGAAAAAAATTAACTCACATATGAGACACCAGATGGTTCAACCATGTACAGTTGTGGTCCATCTCTGTCATAGCCTCCAAGAATAACTCCACATCCAAAAGGTCTGCAACACAATTAGATATTCCCATTAGGAACAAAGCAAGGAGAGAAAAAAATGCTCCCTCAGTCCCATTTGGTCCTGTTTAGAAAATCTTACTTTGCCAGGAAACATCATTTGTCTTTCCAAAAAAAAAGGCAATAAGTTTCCAAAACTACCATCCTTAATTTAAATTCAAAAAAGACAATTAAACAAAGGGTATTGACTTTTCAAATAAAGCAAAGGGTGAGTTAGGAAAGTTATCAATATTTTTCTCATTGACTTTTCAAGGAGGGCCATATTTTAGAACATCCTAAAGTGGAACAGAGGACCAACAAAATATGGGGCAGAGGAAGTAATGAATAACAAGAATTGGTATTTTCTCATCAAACCTCAGCCACCAATAAAGCGTACACAGATGCACGTAACTAGCAACACGGTCAGCAAGTTCCTTGATAGGAATTGGTTCGCCATACGTACTGCACAAAATAGTCATAAGAAAATGAGATAAGACTCATAATCATGTAACAATGTAAAAGGCAGATTATCAGCAAAGGGAATTTTGAATTTAGGTGAAACTGCATTAGGCCAAATTGTAGGGACCAAGATCATAATAAATTTGTGTGCTTTCGATCACCGAATTGCAATTTGTAACCATGTTAACAAATGACATAAGAATTTGCATTTGTTAGAACCTCAAAAGAACATACCAGTTTCTGACCATTCAAAGAAACTCTGCATATTAAAGCATGAATAAATTATATTTCCCTGTTTCTCAAATAACACATCCATCCCTTTCTCTTCAACAGTAGTTGTACTCTGTTCTTTCCATCATAAAAATAATTATTTGACTATGTAAAAGCACACAGATGCATGCATGGTTCTAGGATGCACACACAATCACACACTATTTTGATAGATACTGTTTAATGGTAATTTCATCAAGCCTAATACAACAACTGGGTCAAACAGATGCTCCATATGGGCCATTTTACTTTGACATGACCATGATTGCCGGTGTTAGATAACATATAGTCTCCAGTGTTTCATAATTTCCAAATGTTTGGAAAACTGTGCATGCGTAGGAACAGAGAGAGAAAAGGGGGGGGGGGGGGGGGGGCTGTGATGTTTTCTTCTAGTAATGGTGAAAAAAAAAATCACATTTACAATATCCAAAGATCCAGCCTAATTATTTCACACATTTACATTGTATCCGTTTGGCAAATCGATAAAGAATGATTAGTAAGAAAATAATGAAATGAAAGATATGATGGAAAGAGAAATGTGACCATATTTAAACATTCTAGAGCACAAAGCAAACCTTTCATAATTACTAGCTTCAGATTTGGCCCGGGCAACAATTTGCCTTCCATCTGCTGCTAGTCCTGCCACAGCCTGTAATTGAAAAACATCAGCAAATCATCAAAACAATAACCAGCCGCAAGATGCTGGACAAGGGTAAAATTTCCGATACATTAAACCATTTAACCACCACAAAATTATCTAAAATTAGATGTAGTTGTTCCATCAATTAAGATAAAAACTATTTCAATTCCCATATTGGAAATTGATTATATCACAAAGATTTCCAGTTCAAATAATGTCTTTGATTAAGCAACCACGGGTGGTCTTAAGGATTGAGAGCTCTCATAAATTACAGAACACATAACAAGACCATCCTTTCGACTTTCTGCTTTCAGCTTCCAAAACATTCACTAGATCAAGGTTGGTGTTATTTTAATTATATTAGCAAACAAAGAAGGAAATAACAAACATAAGGTAGGTGGCAACATACTTAACAAAGACAAATATCAGACTCAATGAATGGTCCTACATTTTAATCTAATCATCATAAAGTATTGCCAGTATTTAGCAAGTGCTTTTAAAATCATATATTCACATGTAGACGTTTATGATATAGGTTCCTCCTTATTTTAGCATGCATTGTTTGCTTATTAAGGACCCATTCTAAAGAAACCTACCAAAAGAAGGGTTTAAATAACTTAATGAAATCCTGCTAATCCTTTTCTTTGTTATTTGTAATTACACACAAACCCGGTGCTTGTTGAACCCAGAAAGCCACCCTCCTCCACCTCAATCTTATAAGTAGAGGAGTAGCTATTTGAGCTAATGCTCATTGGTACTCTAACAATCCAGCTAATCGTCAAAGACCCAAAAACGAAAAACCACTCCCCCTAATTCTTAAAAGTTTATGCATTACATTGAGGCTTCAAACTTATCCAAACAAGCACCAAGCCCTTTAAGTTACACAACACAAGCACCCAGTGAGTTTAGAACCCAAAACCTCAACTATCTACCAGAAGAAGAAAGTACCCTTTTGACCTAAAACACATTGACATTACAACAATAAAGCATGTCACACAAAAATCAAATACCAAAACCTAACACCAAGTTAAAGCAACAAATTACAAAGCAGTGATTAGATCCAAACGAAAAATCACCACCAAGCCAAAAAAGAGCAAAAAGAAAAAGGGATTGTACCATTCCGGAGTGGCGATGAACAGCATGAATTCTTCTATTGGAACCAGGCAACATCATCTTCGATGCTATTAGCTTCTCCACACCCTAAAAATTCCTCACCACAAAATAATAAATATATAACATTAAAAAAAAAATAACAATAACCCTAATGCTAAAAATCCAAGAGGGTAATGATATTTACCATAACAATCCCATCTTTGCATTTGATTCCAATAACAGTCCTGGAAAAAAAAAATTCAAAATTTATTGAGGAAAAGTAAATGGGTAATTGAAACCGATCTAGGAGTGAAAGAGAGAGAGAGCAGTAACCCGCTGTTGTCGACGGCTTTGGCAGCGTACTCGATCTGGAAAACACGACCATCTGGAGAGAAAGTGGTGACCGCAAGATCGTATCCTGTTCCTATGCTGCTCATATTCTTTGTCTTTGTCTTTGTCTTTCGATCCTTCTTGCTCTTCTTCTTCGTCTTCTTCTTCTTCTTCTGTACTATATGTGTGTGTGTTTTTAAAAACAGTGCAAAAACACCAGGGAGAAGAGGCCTTTTGCTTTTTGTCTACCGATATTTCTTTCTTCTCAAGAAATATGGCAATTTTTTTTTTTTTTTTCAAACTTTTGCGATCTTTGGGCTTCATAAACTAGAAGGGGATGGGAGGTGGAATTCGTTTTTTTTTCTTTAGGCCCAATAAGGAAATTTCATTTATATGAGCCGCCCAGCTCAATACAATTAGAGACCTAAACCAATTTATTCTTATATTTAAATATTACTTAAATAATATTTTTTTATTAACATTAATTATTATTATTATTTACAAAATAATAATAATTAATGTCCTATATTATAAATTTTTTATTTAAAATAAACTGTTATTATTTTTTAATATGATTAATTCACTTAAGCGATTCTATAAATACTACAAATTTTACTTCAATCTTACTAATTAATGTGTCACGAATTAAATTATAAAAAAAAATAATTCAACCATTCATTTATTATATTATTTAAGTGGCGCAACTCATATTCTTACCACTTTTTTTTTTTTTTTTCAGAAGAAGTCTATATCTTTATTAAGAAAATTAGTCGTAATCGACTATCAATACAGCATTAAAATACGGAGGAACATTCTCTATCCACACCGAATAATTGCTAACATGTCTAGCCATATGATGAGCAACAAAATTACCCCATCTTTTAGTGTGTGAAAAACTACAAACAGCAACAATGCCAACAAAGTATTTCACCTCTTCAATCAGATGCTCATAGGCAGCAAGGGAAATATCTTTACTCTTCAAAGAGTTGATAATAAGTTCCGAGTCTCCCTCTAATACAATAGAATGAAGGCCTATGTCCTTGGCAAAAGTAAGGGCTTTTACAACAACAATAGCTTCCGCCATAGCAGCCGAATTTGCGAGTGGAACACTATAAGACATGGAGACAAGAACTAGTCCCATGTCATCTCGAATTACCACCCCTATTCCTGCTTTCTTAACATTGTTGAAGACAGCTCCATCAAAATTCACCTTAAGGAGAGGTTGCGTCAGGGGCTTCCAATAGACCTTTGGTGGGTTACGGTTTGCCAGATCAAGAGGTTTAGGTGGAATGGCTCTAAGGAAAGCAGCATTGGTAGCCAAGGCATTTGGGAGGACTTAACTAATTGGGAATTGTCTATTGCTGGTCCTGAGTAAGTTCTTGCAATGCCAAATGGTCCAAACAATATGTGCAAAGAGCTCAATGTTCTTACCTTCTTTAATTAGAAATTGCACCAAGTCTTGAAACTTGAGGAAATGGTTGTTGTCTCGAAAGTTTCAGCTTTGGTCAGAGTCCCAAACAGGAGAAAGACACGGGCATTGCCAAATGGTATAAAGAACATCTTCTGGAGCTTGATGACAATGGTCACAAGTATCTTTCACAAGAATAGTTCGACGCACCAAGATAACTTTCACTGAAATAGAGTTTCGGATTGCCCTCCATAAGAAATTTTTTACCTTGCTTTGGACCACTAGACCCCGTACCTTCTTCCAAACAGCTTGCCCCTCATGCAGTGTGCTGGGACCTGAAGATTCCATTCCATGAGATAGAAATTTGTAGCCCGATTTCACTGTGAAAACTCCAGATTGAGTGAAGGGCCAGATGAGCTTGTCTTCGGATGGATTTTGACAAAGTGGAATGGACTGGATGAGATCAACTTCATGAGAACTAAAGAGATGATTCAATCAGACAACATCCCACTGCTTGGAAGGTTGATGAGAAAACTAACTTATGCTTCTGCAAATTCTGGTACAATGGGAGAAAGATTTTTCAGGTGAGTAGTGGAAGGGTGCTACAGGTTTGATCATAAGCTTATGGCATCACCAATTCCCACCCTCCATCTTAGACTTCTACGCAACATATCCCTCCTCTTTAAAACATCTTCCAAGTAGGGGTGTTCACCAAATCGCACAAATCGCATAAACCACAAAAACCGCACCAAAATCGCCCGCAAAAAGGCATAATTGCACCGCACCGCAAGTAACAGTGAACCGCACTGCACTACACCACATAGTGCAATGCAGTTTGCGGTTTTATAATAAGAAAACTGCACAAACGAACCACACCGCACCCTCTCTATATAATAATATATTTATTTTTTTAATATTAAATATATTATTAATAGTTTAATAACCCTAGTTTTCAAAAAAAAAAAGGTTTAATATCCCTAGCAAGTGTTGATAAGAAAATTCAGCCCAAAATTAAAAAAAAAAAACTAGCTCAATAGTTTAAAACTTGGCCCAAAACAAAGGGAAAAATCAATGTTGGGTTAGGCAGGAAAAACCCAAAATTTGAAAAATATTCTGGCTTCAAACCGCATTTTATACACCGTACCACACATGCGACTGCAAAAATGAGGTGCGGTGCGGTTATGGTTTTGGCTAAACTCTAAACCGCACCGCACATGTAACCACAAAAATAAGGTGCAATGCGATTATAGTTTTGGCTAAACCGCACCGCAAAGTGCGATGCTAAAAATGACCCAAAACCGCATTGCACTGCTTCGCGAACACCCCTACTTCCAAGCATATGAACTAGTCGCTAAGGCTAGGGCTTCCATGATTGTGCAATTGGGAAAAAAATTTAGACTTAAAAATCCGAGAAAATAATGAATCTTTGTTGTGGAAGAGTCTCCATGCTTGTTTAGCTAATAAGGAATCGTTAAAAAAACTCAGATCTTTGAAACCTCTACCACCTTTAAATTTGGGCTTGCACAAAATTTCCCATCTAACCTAATGCACTTTCCTACAATCACCATGTTGCCCCCACCAAAATCTTCTTATCAAACTCTCAATTTCATTGCATAGACTTGAGGAAAGTTTGAAGTACCTCATAATATAGGTGGGAATAGCTTGGACAATGGCTTTAATTAACACTTCTTTGCCAACTTGAGAGAGTAACTTAGCTTCCCAACCCTGTAATTTTCTCCAAACTCGCTCTTTAATGTACTTAAAACAAGCCTTCTTTTTTTCTACCCACCAAAGAAGGTAACCCCACATATTTTTAATATTGTCTAATTTCAGCCACCCCTAATAAGTTCCTAATATTCTACCTTCTCTCTTCTATTGTTAATTTACTGAAAACAAAAACAAAAAAAAAGTAGTTTAGTACGATTGATTTGCTGCCCCGAGCCCTCCTCATAGACTTTTAGAACCTCTAAAACATTATGAACCTCTTCAACAGTCTAATTGTAGAATAAAAGACAGTCATCAGCAAATAGTAGGTGGGTTAAACTTGGACTCCTCTTGCTCAAAATGAACCCATGAATATTACCTAGGCTAGCTGCTTGGCAGATGAGGTCGTGCAGACCCTTAGTGCATATGAGGAAGAGAAAAGGGGAAAGGGGATCCCCTTGTCGAATACTTCTAGAAGGTTTAATCAGGCCTTTTGGTTCCACATTGACTAAGATAGAGTACGACACTGATGTAACACAAAGCATCAGGAGAGCAATAAATTTGTCGTTAAAACCCAACTTTCGAATAATAGCCTTAAAAAAAATTCTACTCCACATGATCATACGCTTTACTCATATCAAGCTTTAGGGCCATATAACCTTCTTACCACATTAGTTTTTAAGTTTTTTGTAAAATTATTTAAATAATTTTAACATTTTTCATTCACTTAATGGTGATTTGGTTAAATTTCTATTAACCAATATTACTTTGGGAAAATGCTCAAACTGCTGCTAATTTTATTGCAAAAAGTTACAAATTAACAAGATAATAAATAAGACTTGTAATTATTTTTGTGATTGGTGACACATAAATTTATAAGAAATATGTAGTAAAATTTATAGTATTTATAGCATCACTCAATTTTATGTGTCTTCTTAAGAGTAGAGGAAAAAAGATATAAAAAGTATATATTTTATATAAAGAAACTCATCTCTCTCTCTCTCTTCTCCTTAAGCTCATCTCTCTCTTTAAAAGTTGGCCAATTATATGGAAATTCATGTGTTGGCTCATTTTTCATAGTCGCAAGTGGTTAGGACTTAGGAAGTAATGTTTGTGCCTCTTGTTCCTCATACACTGTTTATGCAAAAGTTGTCACCTTTATATTGTATGTGATAGTGATGGCCTTTGGCCTTTGGATTTTTTTGGGCTTGGGTTGATGCTTGGTCATTTTGAATTTGTTGGCGGGGACCAAAATCGAGTATTGAAGATTGTGACGTATTAACATATATAACCTAACTTATATTATTAAAACAACAAATTAATATAAGTTATTAAAATAATATAAAATAAATAATACGATTTTTAAAATATTTTAATTAGAGTAATATTATTAAATTTCTTGAAACTTCGGTAATAAATTTTCACTTAGAGTAATATATGTTAATTATATTAATACACTCATAATGCATCACATGACATAAGGAAGAAAAAATGAGAGAGAGAGAGAGCACCCACTTTTCTTTTTTCTTTTGGCTAAAATACAGAATTCACCATTTAAGTTTTACCATAATCCATTTCAATACTTTAACTTTACTTTTATTCAATTTAGTCATCTAGATTTCAAAAGTGTCCAATTAAGGCCTTTGTTTGTATTCTGTTAACTCTCCTGAAAATTGCGTTTGTTTTGGTATTGTGTGAAAACGATGACCATAATCTGAATGAGAACGAACTTGGCACAAATCTTATTGATATCGTTCAATCCACTAAGATAGACATGTAAAAAGCCTGCACTATTGAACCAAACAATCACCACGGATTAACACGGTGGGAGATCTAACCCGAAGCATGCCGAGCTCAAGTTTTTTTTCTCCAAGTCCTTGAACTTGTACACTGAATCTATGATCTTGTAAAAAAAATTGGAGTTTGAATTGGATTCAGGTCGATTGATCTCGTTGTGGATGAGATTAAAGGAGAAGAGTTTGAAGGCATAATTAAAAGCGAGAAGGATAGGTTGGAGACTTGGAGGACGAATTCAGCATCGAAGGAAGAGAGGCGGAAAAGACAAAATCAAATAGGTTTTTTTTTTTTTTAATTAATGTTTATTTAATTTTAAAAAAAAATTAATAATTAAATATTATGAATGGACCAAAGCAATGTCATTTTAAGAAGATTTAACGGGCAGTTTAACAGAAGACTAATGAAAGCCTTAATTGAACACTTCTGAAATTTAAAGAATTAAATTGAATGAAAGCAAAGTTAGAGCACATAAATGAATTTTGAAGAAACTTAGAGGGTAGGTTTTATTGGCTCCATTTTTTTTTTTAAATTAATGTTTATTTAATTTTGAAAAAAAAAATTAATAATTAAATATTATGAATAGACCAAAGCAATGTCATTTTAAGAAGATTTAACGGTTAGTTTAACAGAAGACTAATGGAAGCTTTAATTGAACACTTTTGAAATTTAAAGAACTGAATTGAATGAAAGCAAAGTTAGAGCACATAAATGAATTTTGAAGAAATTTAGAGGGTAGGTTTTGCATTTGAGTTTAAATTCAATTAGGACCTGGTGTAAACCTTTTGGTTTACACCCTCTAATACCAGCTTGCCATGGTAGCGTTTCACACGTTAAAGAATAAAGCCTACCACACACAATATATATTCATTAACACCCTTTTTTAGAAAATCGAATCTCATTAAATAAAAAAAAACCTGTCGTTTCTTCAGTTGAAGAACCTCTACCTCTAACCCTTTAAAGATACCGCCGGAGTTCTAGAAACAACAGTTGGAACCACCTTTGCGTGGTGGTCGTTGCTTCAACGTTTGGTGAGGGACCCACCCAACTATTTTCACAAGCTTTTGGCAATGTTCATTAGAATCACTTTGATGAAGGCATTGACGGAAAGAAAGTCTTCCAAAGAAGACAAAGAACCAAGTCTTGTCGTGAAATTGATCTGCACGTCCTTGGATGAAACCAAATGTTGAGATTTGGTTTGTTTGAAAAAAGGGGTTTTGATGTTTGTATTAACAGGAGGGATGGGTTTAATGGTCGCGACCACTATGTGAATGCGGCTCCTGAATCATCTCCATCTGCATCTTTGCATAGTTGGAGCAGTGATATTTGGCTATTTGCAGGCATGTTGTAATTTTATAGGAGTTAATTTTCTGAAAACTAAAAATATTGAGAAAGAATTTTGTTTGCTAGACTCTATTCATTAGTTTGTGAAACTTTGTGAAAATCTGACGTGGCATGGTGGTATTGGAGGGTGTAAACCAAAGGGTTTATACCTCATCCTTACCAAATTCGGTAAGGATGGGGTGTAAAACATGGGTTTTACACCATCTAATAAGATATTTTCATATCAGCTTTTTACTTAAAACTCAATACTTCTTACTACAAATAATAACATCTCAATAAACTCATAATTAAGTTGGATTTTCAAATGGATATTAGAATTGACTAAGTGTAGTTGTACCTATTCTATAATATGTAATATGATGATGTAGCATGTTGGGATTGAAGGAGTAAAACTTGAGTTTTTACCACATCTTTATAGAATTTATTCTCTATTTGGAATAGCACAATTGATGCTAGTGCCAAGATACATTGCATACAATTTAGCCTAATCTATTTTGTAACATAAATTACTTGACTAATCCAATTTTTATGAATGATAAAGTTTCAATAAATTTTCTAGATTTTGGCCCCAAACAAATCTACATCTTATTTAGCCAACCACAATTTGCCATGTATTATTATTATTTTTACTTTCCTTACAAAATAATTAAAGTTTAAAATGGAAAAAAGTTTAAACATATCGTAAGTTGTGACTTGTGGAATATAAAAAGTTACAATAGATTTGTATTCCTTGTGGTTGGTGGAATACAAAAAGTAGTATAATAGATTTGTATTCCTATATAAATGCCTAGCATTCATCTATCATGGCATTAAGCAGATAGATCTGGACAAAAATGTCTAGACATCCAAATATAAAAACAATGGTATTCAACCAAACATATTCATGTTCATCATCCAAATCAAATGCATGACTTACCTCACTTACCTCACTGCATCATAGCACCTATGCATTAATGCATGTTTACATTCATATGTATGTTCATGGTATTCAAACAAACTAAAACCCTAATAAGCATCAAAGAGATAAAATAAAAACAAAATGAAACAAAACAGATAGACCAAAACTTAAAGATATGAAAAACTAGGTTAAATAGAGGCTAAACATGTAAAGGAAACAAAGAAAGAACAAACAGAGACGAATTAAGGTTTCTGGGCATAAGTGTACGTGCGCATACATGGGGTATGCATGCACATCCCAACTGTATGCGTACCCACACTACGAGTATGCGTATGCGTGCATGAAGCATGCGCACGCATACACACCCAAAACCCTAACCCAAAAACTCAGAACGGAAAACACAGAAAACAAAGAAACTAACAACCTAACATGCTCTTAACATAACACAAAGTAAACCTAAACTTAAACAAACATGTTAAAACATCAAAACATATAAACAAACAACAGAAACAAGCAAAAGTGAAGAGCCAAAGTTAGAACCTTTACCTCAATACTAGAACTCTTTAGCGCTTGATTTTGACTGTTTCCCTCAGTCAATTTATTCACAACCAAATTAAAATGGGTTAGCAAACTTTAGAACTCAAAGATCAAGACCAGAAAAAGTCCCAATTAAGTAAAATTTGACTTATAGGATATTTTGTGAAAAATTCCTTCTTTGATTCACTATTTTCTAGTGAATTTTGTGTGTTTTACCACCGTTTTTGTCCTCCTTGAAAAAATGCATTTTATGGCTTTATATAGTAGAAAAATAGGGGTTTGGGGCGGTTTCTAGACGATGTGTGATTCGTTCCAAACCAGAAATAAGTGCAAAAAACTTTCCTTACATAATTTCTGGAATCCTAGCCATGTACGCATGGCTTGAGTGTGCGTATGCATACCCGTGTATGCGTGCGCACACTCTAGGGTTTCCAACGGTCTTTCTTTTCCAAAAGTAGTTTTATTCTTCCAAAAATAAGTTATATTTTCCATAAACACTTTCCTCAAGTCAATTTTCATCTAATTGGATCCTAAACTAACCTTGAGCTTTAGAGTACTACCATCATAGGGGAACGGGGGTTCGAGTTGTAAGGGGTACAAAATGCGATGTCTACAAAATGCGATGTCTACACATAAGTCATAAGCCTACAAGCAGATATGTAGTAATTACAAATAAGTAATTCAAAATTTCATTTACCATACCATTTAAGTAGCATATATTATATGTTTGCCACGTTAGTTTATAAGGTTTTTATAGTAAACTTTATAGTAGATTTAACATTTTCTATCTACTTTGAGTGCCATGTACTTAAATACAATTTTTTAAACTATTATTTTGTGGGACCTGTTCATTCTCCTTGAAGAATAATATTAATGCTTTTAGTATCTAACGTGGTTTTACTTAATTTTAATCCCTGATGTGGACCATGTTATATCAGCAACTTGTAAAAAGTTTGTGGCTTTTAGCATTACTCTTCAATGACATATCGATTTTTTTTTCTCCATTTATTATTGGTACATGGAAAATAAATTGACATGTACAATATTTTTTGCCACATGGCATAGTACGTTTCAAATTATCCTATATAAATGCAAAAAATTGCATGTGTTTAGTAATTGCAGCCTTAAACAAAGTGATGTTTAATACATTTCATTCCATTCATTTATGATCTCCTGAACTAAGTGTTTCATATAAGTATTATTTAAAACTTAAAAATAAAAACAAATTATAAAAATAATTATAATTTAGAATGATAAGTGATGATACACAGAAAATCAGTAGACTGAATGCTCCAGGCTTCAATGGGCTAGTGATTGCTTGGAAGGTCTGAAAAGAAATAAACACAAGATCAAAGGTGACCGGGGTGAACTGGCCAAGAACCCTCTGGTGCTTAAGTTAATTTTTCTCTCTAGAACTCAAGAATTTCAATTTTAGGAGTAATGGAAACTTACTTTCATTTTATGTGGATAAGTTTTTATATAATGAGCTTTAGAGTGGTTACTTGTTTGGTAACTTCCTCAACATGTTTGGAAGTTGGAGGTTCAGACTTAACTTCCATAACTGCTATAGAAGTTAGAAGATTTAATCTTATCTTCTACAACTGCCATTAGAAGTTAAGAGTTTAGTAGGAAGTTAAAGCGATGAACAAGGATTTTGCTCATACTTTAAAATAGTAGAACGTGGTTCGAATTATAAGCTTTTGTGCATAAATTCATTCTAAAGATTTTCTAAGTGTTAATGGGTCGTCCAGGTGCTTCCATGCTGGACGACCTTCTTTAGTTTGGACGACCTCCTTATGCTGGACGACCTTTTTATATTAAGACAACCTTTTTAGACTTGAACGACACTATGGACGAACTGAAGATGGCCCAATTTTTGTAGTTTCTCATATGATCTGGACGACAACTCAAGGACGAACTATACTTATTTTTCATCCCCATCAATAAGAAAAGTATACACTTTTACAAACTAGTGGCCAATCATTATTTGAGTATTTATAACTCTAGCTTCTAGCCAAAAGTCTTATACCTCAACATTGATACCTCCTACCAGAGGCAGAGGGAGGGGGAGCCATGGTCTGGTCCCCCTTGACTTTTCAAAAAACCCACCTCCCTTTTATATTTTTTTATAATATACCATAATAGTTCATTGAATTAAAGAATATTAGAAGATATCCTAGAAATATATAAGTAAATATTTTTAATAAAAACCTTCTATATATATATATATCATTCTTTTAAATTTTCATTTAGAAAATTAGAAATATGGACATTATTTGTTTTCTTTTAAAAGAAACAATAAATGTGGATTCATGGTTCAGAGATAAAAATCCTTTAGGGTATGTTTAGTAGACTGTAATAGACATTGTAATATAGTAGTTGTTCCTAGGGGTGTTCGCGGTGCGGTGCAGTGCGGTTTTGGGTCATTTTTAGCACCGCACTTTGCGGTGCGGTTTAGCTAAAACCATAACTGCACCGCACCTTATTTTTGTGGTCACATGTGCGGTGCGGTGTGGTGCGGTGCGGTTTAAAGTTTAGCCAAAACCATAACCGCACCGCACCTCATTTTTGCGGTCATATATGCAGTGCTGTGTATAAGATGCGGTTTGAATGATTTGAAATTGGTATATATTTCAAATTTTGGGCTTTTTCTACCCAGCCCAAAACTAATTTTTTCCTTTATTTTGGTCCAAGTTTTAAATTATTGAGCTAGTTTTTCTTTATTTTGGGCTGACTTTCTTAATCAACACTTGCTAGGGTTATCAAACTTTTTTTTTTTTTTTTTAAACTAGGGTTATTAAACTATTAATAATATAATATTAAAAATAATTAAATATATTAATATATAGAGAGGGTGCGGTGCGGTTTGTGCGGTTTTCTTATTATAAAACCGCAAACCGCACTGCACCATGCAGTGTGGTGCGGTGCGGTGCAATATTACTTGCGGTGCGGTGCGGTTATGCTATTTTGTGGACAGTTTTGGTGCGATTTTTGCGGTTTGTGCGGTTTGGTGAACACCCCTAGTTGTTCCTATATTTTAGCTATTTTAGTTTGATTATATTTTTATTATAATGAATAGTCATTCCTTATGAATAACTATTCTTCAAAATGAGGAATAACTAATACTCTCTAAAAAGCTTGTAATAGTTATTCTTTAATAGGTGCAATAATTTCTAAAATTAATATATTTCCAAATAAACAAACTTTTCATATACATATAACAATCATAAAAATAAAAAATCATAAAAATAACTTATCTCTCTCTCAAATTTAAAAAATATTATTTTTAAAGAAATATAATTGTATAAGTAAGATATTTCCTAAACTAAATTTTAAATTGTATTCTAATGTTACAACTCACAACCAAACTTATAAATATGTTTAGTTATTCCATTATAACACATTTTAGTCTCAGTAATAAAGATTACAATTCCTGTCAAAGTTCTCATTCAGTGTACCAAACATGCCTTTAGTTTTTATTAATTTTTTTTATATATACTTGATGCAAATACTTTATACTATGTAAGAAAATAGTATATTTTAAATCATGTTACAAGCATATTTTATGTGCAAGTATATAAAGGTTATTCTTTGGATTAAAATTTTTTTATTTATTTTTATATTTAGTTGGCGCCCCCGAATTTTTTTTATTTTTTTTGGGTTCGCCACTACCGCCTAAATCTAATACCATGATAAATTACTAATTCTCCTAAAAGCTTAAGTTATTAAGAAACGATGAATTTGATTATTTAACCATAATTCCAACACTTCCCTCACGTGTGGGCCTAAACTCCCCTTTAATTAGTATTAGATTTTAACATTTTAAGTGGAGTTTAAGCTTTTGAGAGAATCGTAATCTATATCTATACTACTATTTAAGGGGCTTCTCTCGTTTGGGATGAACTTTTCGTAGTTCAAAAATACCCTTGCACCCTAAAATTAAGTATCTCTTTCTCAAGTCTCTTTCTACAATTCCTTTGATCTCCACCATTTTTAATTGCCATCTTTCTTTACAAAGAGATGCATTTCCTTTTATATATTAAAAAAAAAAAAAAAAAAATTGAAGGGCACGTGCTTAAAGGTTAGTTTATTACTACTCTCCTCTTCAACGGAGACATCTGAAGTTCAAATCTGTCCACTCCAACTATCGAATTATTTAAAAAAAAACTCATAAATGTGGAGACTTCTTTTCTTTAGCCCTCGTTTGAGAGAAGGGAATAGAATGGAATGAAAATAAATAAAAAGAATAATTTTAGAATATTCTTACATTCCCTTGTTTGGGAGTTTAAGTGGGAGAGAATGGAATGGTAGGAGTGAACACTTATTCTTTTCTATTCCCTTAAAATCTCAAATTTTCATTCCCCTGAAATTGAGAGGAATTAGAGGGAATAAAATTAGATTTAATGAATTTTTTACTAAAACTCCCAAAATACCCATACATATTCAACATTTTATTTTAAAATAAAGGTCTAATACCAATATTGTTATAAAATGATTCCATTCATTTCCCTCTATGTTACTTTTAAACAAAGCTACTTAAATTCCATTCATTTACATTTATTTCCATTCCTTTCAATTTCTTTATTTTAAAATATCAAAACAATGGTACTTAATTCCAATCCATTCCTTTAGCTTACTTAAAAACATTCAATTCTATTTTATTTCATTCTATTTTCTTATGAATATATGATCATTTTATTTCATCCCTTATAAACTCCCAAACAAAGTCTTGGGTAAAGGGTTTGAATTTGAACCAAACCTCACTTCATGACTCACGAATCATGCATCATGATCCACGAACGCCCTAATGTGGGGTCCCATTAAATTATTGTATCCACTAGCCAACACGGAGAATATAACGTACGACAACACGTTAGTTAATTGCCAATTTTGGCCCGTTAAAACTAACAAACACACGAAATTTCGCTTCTAAAACCCAATGGAATCTCTGCTTTTCTTTAGAATCATTCATAGTCATCATCTCAAAAATCTTCCAACATGAGTTGAAAGCGTTTACATTTACTTTTCCTAGATTTTTCTCCACGCCCACATAGAAAAAGGTTGTGTCCTTAAATCCTAGCCAACACCCAAAAACAGTTACAAAACAAAAAAACCCAGAATCCTTGTTTGGAAAAAAAGAAAAAATGGCTGGGGTTGGTTTATTGGTCTCAGATTTGATAATCTCTTTCATGTGGGTTTGGTCAGGGACTTTGACTAGTAATTTTGTGTACAATATTTTGGGGTTGGGCAGCCATGAACCTAGTGGTGAGGTTATCAAGTGCATGCTCTCTATTCTTGTTATGTTCTTCTTTGCTTTCTTGGGCAAGATAACCAAAGGTGGAGCCTACAATCCTCTCACTGTGTTGGCTGAAGCAATTTCTGGTGATTTCAGGCATTTCATCTTTAATGTTGGTGCTAGAATCCCGGCGCAGGTTAGCTCTTTTTGGTGCTTTCAATGATTCTATTGGTAAATCGGTTGAAAATGAGAATTGGGTTTTTCTTTATCTTGGGTGTTGAAGCGCTGTCTGATTTTGAGATACGTTTGTTTGATTGATAAGTGAACTGGGTTTGATTTATTTGCATGTTTGGTTGGAGAGAAAGAGAAGGATTATAAGAGGAAACGGGTTTCTGGTTTTGTCGTTTTGATTGAAAAATTATGGAATAATTTCGCCTCAATATTGGCAAATTTTTGTTTAAGGCTTAATAAGTGGATTATTTTTCTTTAATATTCTTCGTTTCAGAATAAAAATCTAAATCAAAGAAATTTTGTTAATTTTCTTTAATGCAATTTTGTAGAAATATCGGGAGCATCTTTTCTTGAATATGTACTTTGTGCTGTTTCGCACTTTCTGTTTGATATTACTGATTGGAGTTGAAAATCTGAAATGTACCTTTTCTTGAATGTGTCCTTGTGCACTTACTGTTTGATAATTCCTTATTGAATAATTGAGTTATTGGTCTGATAGCTTATACTTGAGACAAAGGATAGCTTATGTCTTATTCTTGATTTGATGTCATAGGCTTTCTTGCTTTACTTAATAGCTTAAGATTTTGATTTCTCTCTCTCTCTCTCTCTCTCTCTCACCCCCAACAAAAAAAATGACATTAGAGGATTACGCAAAAGGTTTTTAATCCTTCTATTGAAAAAGAACATCATCTTTTCGTGCTAGATACATAGTTCTGTTACTTTCCTCTCCTCAAATTTGAAGATTATGCAAATATGGAAGTCTACCTAAGATACAATAATCAACTCTTAGTCTCAAAACTTTGAGGTTGGCTATAGATCCTTAATAGACTTGACTCAAATAACTCACTTTTCCTCATTGGTGCATTAATCACTCTTCTCTGCTCATGACGAAACCATCTCAAGCGATTCTCCACCCCCTATCTTTAAGCGGATTTCTTCATACTGAATCTCAGATCTCCTTGTGTTTGTACTTATCCATCTAAAATGCTCATTTTAGTTATCCACTAAGACATCTAAAAACATCTTCAAAGACCACTAAGACATCTTTCTCCACTACTCTCCAACAATGCTGATAAAACGCCATAGTAAACCCATCCGGACCTGGAGCTTTGTCCCCCTCCAACTCACTTACGACTTGAAGTATCTTCTCTCTCTCAAACTTCCATTCAAGCCAAATCCTCTCCATATCCCCAATACGATCAAACTCCAAACCCTCCACAAAAGGCCTCCACCCCTCAGACTCCTTGTACAAATTTTTATAAAACTGGACTACCTGATTAGTTACCTCGGGTTCCTCCTCAAAAACCACCCCATCCACCTCCAAGGTCCTCAGATGATTATACCTTCTATGGGAGTTAGCCATTTTGTGGAAGAACTTGGTGTTATTATCCCCTTCCTTGATACATAACATCCTAGATTTTTGTCTCCAAGAAATTTCTTCCAAGGAAAGAGGATGCTCCACCTGGGACCTCAAATCTGCCCTATGCCATTTCTCCCCATCAGTGAGACCTAAATCCCCTTCCTTAGCGTCTAATTTTGTCAACTCCTCCAGTAATTGTTTCTTTTGACACTCTGCATTACCAAACTCTCGGCGATTCCATTGTACAATGTCCTCTTTCAGAGCCTTTAATTTTTTGGCAAGCACGAAACTAGGTGTACCTACAAAAGAATGCTGATTCCACTAGGATTGAACTTTATCCACAAACCCCTCCGTCTTCAACCACATATATTCGAATTTGAACGGACTTTTCCCCCTTGCCAATCCCCCTGCCTCCAAAAGAATTGGACTGTAGTCAGAGATAGGATGGGGTAGAATCCTTTGAAAAACATCTGGGAAGTGTCTCTCCCAATCTGGAGTGACCAAAGCTCTATCAATCCTAGACATCGCTGGTTGATCAGTACCACTTGACCATGTATAGCTACCTCCTTCCAAAGGCAAATTAATCAAGTTTAGGTCCTCAATAAATTTAGAGAATTTTTCCATAGCTAGGGTCAAACGTGACTCACCCCTACGCTTACTAGGAAAGCGAACAATGTTAAAATCCCTAAAGTAGCACCACGGTATCCTCCAATACTGTTGAATACCCACCAACTCTTCCCACATGTGACCCCTCTCGTTATTCTCATTTGGGCCATAGACCCCTGAACATGCCCATATGAAACCATCCTCCACCCCTTGCCACTTTACCGAAACTGAGAATGTACCAACCATAACCTCCACCTTATCCAAAACCCTTTTATCCCACATAATCAAAATACCACCAGTAGTCCAATCAGCCTCCAAAACAACCCAATCCACATATGGACAGCTCCACAAACTACAAACCAGCTGTCTATTCATGCTAGCAATTTTCGTCTCTTGTAAACAAACAACATTACACTTCCACTCCCGCAACAAATTCTTCACCACAAGTCGTTTTCGAGGATCGTTTAAATCTCAAACATTCCACGAAATCATTTTTATCTTCATTACCATAAAAATATCCCCACCTACTGACACCAACACAAAACCAATCCTCTATCTCCCATCATAATTCACCGAAGAGATCAAGTTTCACAGCTCTCTACGTCCCCTGTTTTTGGACTTGGCCACTTTTCGGCTACCTGTTCCTTTCCGGTGTAACACATTGGCTGCCTCCATCTCAGTTTCTAGCCTTTGTAAGAGAGCAATGCACAACTTCTCATGCCGAGTCATTGACAACCCAACCAATTTACTGAAACCAAGGATTTTGTGTTTCACCCACCCAGAAATGTCCAACTTAGCCTCAATACTCAATGCCTCAGTGACCTCCTCCAACTCTGCCGAAGTTGTCGATGCACTCGGAGCAATAATCCTCAGAGGTAAACAATCTGTCAGTTCTGTTTCACCAAAGCCCACAGAAAAATCAGCTACATCCTCCACAAGCATGACCTCCCCAGAAAGGCTCAAGAGTTCCTTACTAGAAAAGGAGTTTACCTCCTGACCCGATGCTCTAAAACCCACTGACCCAGCTCGCCAAAACTCCAAAAAATGCTCGGGAAAAGGTGGTCCAATCAATCTCGACACAAATTCGAGAGTGACCGACCTCGTATCCTCAGAAACCAACCCACCCGACAGCATTTTTGAGCCCAAAATACTTTTCCGGTCTGAACTAAACCTGAAAATCATTTTCTAAAGATACTCGGTGCAGCCCGACACTCCTACCGACGAAGCACTCCATGGATGAGTAACCAAACCTCCATCTGCATTGGTCTGGAGAGCCCCTACCTGTGAAGGCACTTGCGACTGAGAGACCGAGAAGCTTCCTTCAGAATCACTCCTCGACATCTCTACCGGCATCACTAAACAATTAGGAAATACCGTGGGCTTCTCTCCAGACCCATCGGGAGTAGAGAATGGGCCTGAATAAATGTTGGAGCATTCCCCAGCCTCTGTGTTAACTGGGCTTGTGGTCATCGGGGTTAAGTTATAAACGTCATGGGCTACTGACTATTTCGGGCCCTACTCGATACCCACCTTCTCCAGTGATGACTCCTCAAGGCAACCCACTATCTTCTCATAATCACCATCAGGGTTCTTCATCATCCTCATGGAGTGGGTAAGATCTGCATCGGGTTTGTCCAATATCGTCGATGGCTCCTCAACACTAAATCCATTGGAATCAGTACACTTAGCTACCATCGAGGGCTTCACGAGCCTACCCATCGTCTCGATATGACAAACCATGATCTCACACATCCGTCGCAGTCGCCGATGCTTGATTTCGCACCTGAATCACTGGCGTCGGTGGCTTCTCAGCGTTAGATCCCCCATCTGCTGTGACGTCGACCGCCCTCGAAAGCTTGCCAAATTGACCCAACTCATTCTGACTCAATGAAGCTTCGTGAAGGGCAGTGGCCATCACCACCATCGCCGACATGTGGGCTTCTGGCTTTGGTGGGCTTGGGTCAGCTAACAAGGAGCTCTCATCCGCTTCCATCCTAATTGGGCCTGTGAGCTCTAAGTTAGGGAAGCCCACCTGTTGGTCACAGTTAGTGTCTAGGCCCACCACATCCTTTATATGAGCCCGTGATACCCATTTAAAATTTTTCACTCCCCCTTTATTGCCGTCCCAAGAAACCCGTCTCCTTCCTTTCACATCAACTTCCACAATTAGGCCACTCCCTATCCAGCATGATCTCCTTATATCACTCCTCTTCCCATTTTCATCTGATTTTGAATTCAAACTGAATCTTACTGGGATACGTTTCCTATTTTCTGCCAGAATTTGCTCACCTAATTTTGTATCCACATTAATGCACTGCTCCCTCCTATCCCTTCCTCCCACCACCATTGTATTAGGCTTGCCCATCAGAATATCCCCCCACCTTAGCACCTGTAAGTTTCTGATTCATCGCCAACAACCCCCTTGACTGATTCTGCCTCTCCAAAAACTCCCCCTGAATCATATTTTTAACCTTATACTTGGTTGTAAAATGTTGTGAGTGAGTCACATCCCTTGGCTGCACTTGACCCTTCAGTGCCTCAACAAAAGACGGAGATGGATGAAACCCTGACATTATCCTCTGTGGCTAAGACACAAATTTGGCCTGGCCTAAACCACCTAAAGCATATTGACCAGGTTCCAACATCTTCCTCAGTTCAAGCCCAAAGACCTTCCAACCATTTTGTGCTTTGCCTCCAGGAATTATGACAAATCTTCTATGCCCGCCAACTTTGAATTCAGACACTAAAAGGAACTGACCAAAGGAGTTTGATCCCCGCTGCAAAGTGTACACGGTATCTCCTTCTCTAAGCGTAAAAAACTGTTTGGGATTGATTCCGACCACTGTGTGTTCTATATTCTTCATCAACCATAATGCTGCATTCTTGCCCATGAACACTGACTTCATGAAGTGTAAGGAGAAAAAATTTCCTCCTTCCTCAACCACCAATTGAAAATGCTTAACTTCAATGAAAAAACTACGAATTCCACCCATTGATACTATAGACAGAACTAATTTAAAAGCTAGGCAAATCAAGCACACTCAAAGCACACATAAAGCTTGTGCATTCAAAGAGCTAAAGCTGCTGGACTTACGCAAAGTGTAAACCTTGTACAGTTTGTTAGGTTTCAATTCTAAGCACACATAGAGATTTCCGGCCTATTAGCTTGGTGGGGAGTGTGTATAAAATCTTGGCTAAGGTTTTGGCAAATCGTTTGAGAGTGGTTTTAGATCAGTTGATTTTTGAGACTCAGAATAGCTTTGTGGGTGGGAGACAAATCCTTGACTCGGTTCTTATTGCGAATGAGTGTGTGGATAGCCGAGGGAAGAGTAGGGTTCCTGGAGTCATTTGTAAAGTTGATATTGAGAAGGCCTACGATCATGTGAATTGGGAGGCTTTGCTAGATTTGTTGAATAGAATGGGTTTTGGAGTGAAGTGGTGTAAGTGGATCCGTACTTGTATATCCACAGTTCAGTTCTCTATTTTGATTAATGGGTCTCTAGCTGATTTTTTTGGTAGTTCAAGGGGTTTAAGACAAGGGGATCCGCTATCTCCTATTTTGTTTTTGATTTTGATGAAGGTGTTCAGTAAGATGTTGAGAAGAGTGGAGGGAGCTGGCTTGATTCGTGGTTTTAAAGTTGACGGTAGGAGGGGTGGTGGGGAAAGTGTTTCACATCTATTGTTTGCAGATGATACTATCCTATTTTGTGATGCAGATGTGGAGCAAATTCTTCATATTTGGTTGTTGCTACTCAGTTTTCAGGCGGTAACAAGTTAAAGGTCAATGTGCATAAAAGTGAAATGGTTCCAATAGGGTAGGTTGATGATGTGCATGCCCTGGCTGAAATTTTGGGCTGTAGTGTTGGAACTTTGCCTATGTCTTATCTTGGCATGCCGTTGGGGGGTTTTGCATAACTTCCCTTCAATTTGGAATCCCATTTTGGAAAAAATTGAGCGGAAAATAGCCGGGTGGAAGAAGTTGTATTTGTCTAAAAGGGGTCGTTTGATGTTACTCAAGAGTATGCTATCTAGTCTTCCTACCTATTTTCTATCTCTATTCACCATTCCTACTTATGTGGCTAATAAAATTGAAAAGTTGCAAAGGGATTTTCTATGGGGTGATAGCAAGACTCATCTGGTAGGATGGGATAAAGTTTGTGCACCTATAGCTAACAGCGGCTTGGGAATAAGAAAACTTACTACTTTCAATAAGGCTTTATTAGGGAAATGGTTGTGGTGGTTTGGGAAGGAAGAGGATCGGTTCTGGAGGGTGGTAGTTTCAAAATATGGGGAAGATTGGGGGGGATGGACCTTAAAGCTAGGAAGGGGATTCATGGGTGTGGTTTGTGGAGAGGTATTCGTATGGGATGAGAGGATTTTAGCAAAAATTGTCAGTTTGTTGTTGGGTTGGGGAATAGAGTAAGATTTTGGCAGGATAGGTGGTATGGGTATCAACCTCTCCAATTGGCTTTCCCAAGGCTGTATGGTATTGCCATTGATAAGGAGGCATTTGTAGAAGCTTTTTTGTCAAGGCAGGGGGCGGAGGATAGAAGAATTTGGGATGTTCATTTTTTTCGAGAACTTAATGATTGGGAGATGGATGAAGGGCTGCATTTTCTTCGTATATTGGGAGCTAATACTCCACTAGATGTTGGAGATCGGATGAGATGGAAGTTGAAACCTAATGGGGAGTTTGACATCCGATCGTATTATAACAAATTGCAGGATTCTCCCTCAATCGTCTTTCCTTGGAAAGGTATATGGAGAGTAAAGGCACCTAGACGGGTTTCTTTTTTTGTTTGGTTTGTAGCTTGGATTAAGATCCTAATGAGTGATAACTTGAGATTGAGGAGATTGGTTTTGGTAGATTGGTGCATTATGTGCCGACATTGTGGAGAGACGGTAGACCACTTCTTCATTGTGAGATGGCTCATTGGTTGTGGAGCTTTGCCTTAATAACTTTTGGTTTGTCTTGGGTTATACCTAGATCGATCCCAGATTTGCTTTTTGGCTGGTGGAATTAGGTGGGAAAGCATTCGTCTTAGATTTGGAACTTAGTACTGTTGTGCATCCTATGATGTATTTGGAAGGAACGCAATCGGCGGACTTTTGAGGATTTGAATAGTTCCGGTGATTAGATGCTTGCTTCTTTTAGTGGGACTCTTTTTGATTGGTCTCGGGCTTGGGGACTCACGACTGGTGATTCTCTCCCTTCTTTTCTTAGTTCTCTTTCTCTTTTGTAACTAATCTGTTGTCTGGTTTTCTTTTATGTTTTCTCTTTGTTTTGTTCTTCTTGTATTTTCTGGGTTTGCTCTATGTTTTTTCATGCATAGAGTAGCCGTTCGTTTATATAACATTCTTACTTATCAAAAAAAAAAAAAAAAATGCTCATTTTAGTTACACTTACTATATGAACATGTTGCTTCTTAGTAACTTTAAAATTCAATACCATAGAGCATAGTTAGTCTAACAGTTGTCTTATAAAATTTTCCCTTTTAACTTAGTAGGTATCTACAATCACACAATACTCTTGATGTGCTTCTCCTCTTCATCCCTGCTCTTTCCTATGATTTGCATCCTCTTCAATCTCTTCATCCTTATGAATTATTGATCCCAGATGTCAAAAGTACTTACTGTTTGGTATCTCTTAACAATCAAGTCTTACAACCTTTTCATCTCCAAAAGTCTTTAGATTCTAAAGCCTCCAAATTTTTAACTTGACATTGATTCCATGTCTGGTTTCATCCAATAAAACTATATGAACTGCAAAAAGCATACACTGAGTGACTTCATCTTGAATCGATCTAGTGAGCTCATCCATGTTATGTACATGCTTGGATGAGCAATTTGAAAATATCTATTCTTTAGTTTGTTTGTATATGGCATGAGAGTGTGTTTACAGAGAGGTAGCTAGAGTAAAACATGCAAGAAAATGGTTGTGTTCATGTTATCTACACTGTTTGTATGTGAGCATACTTGTGTTTATAGAGAGTTTCGGTATATTTGTGTTACTAGAGAGTTAGATAGAGAGATTAAGGAGAATGATATATAGTTGGTCATTTTAAATGTCCCATACATAAATTAATTTCAAACAAAAAAATATTGGTTGAACATTTATCTCATTAATAATGCAAATACTAATGAGATAAATTTTCAGACATTTAATTGAGAGCATATATGTCAGATTAAAAAGCTTTCCATGAACAAGAAAGATATATTATATATTTATCACTGTTTGACACTAGTCAGACACAGATAAAGCTTGGGTATGGCTGCATACATGTCCATAAATCAAAATATAAATATTGAATTCAGATACTTTGAGACATGGCTGGGATATGGTTGGGACACAACTGGGGTACAGCTAGGACATGGGTGGGGCTAAATAAAATTTTATCTTTATGTGGGTTTAAATGCTATTCTAAAATTCTTTGGGGTCAACTATTAGAAAAGGACATATATGAATGCTTTATTTTAAACATTTGAAGGACCAAATAGCAAATTGATTGATGTCATTTTAGGGTATTTATGGATAGTGTATTCTGAGTTGTGCAAGTTAAACGTAGATAATAGTTATTTTATACTCAAAATATGTGCTTCTTTTCTATCTATTATTTTTGAAATCTAGTTTTAGATTTTTTTAATCTTTTAGTTCCTGTTATTTATCTTCTAAATATCAAAATTTAATATAATATATAGACCAAAAAGAAAATTGATTTAATTAATTAAGGTGTCCCAATTTTTTTTTTCTACTTATCAAAAAATCATATCATGTCCCAGTTTTGAAGAATTGTTGTCTCATCTATCTATAATGTGTTGTATGTCTCATGTCAGTATTGTTGCTTCTTAGAGAACATAGCTATAAGTTATGGAATCATAACAGAGATGAGGACAATAGTTTTTATGAAAATGGGGAGAGAGAGAGAGAGAGAGAGAGCATAAGTTTATAAAGTGATTACGGTAATTTTACGTAAGAATAAACAAAGGGCTCTATTTAATAAATCATTGATGATTTTACATTTACAACACAAAAAGAAAGGGGTTGCACATCAATGCTTCTATCCTAAATGGCATCTCCTTGCCCCCCATAAGAAAGGGTGGAGGGTTAGGTCGTGACTTGTGAGTTCAAAATCCTCTGGGTGTTTGTAAACTTACCAATATAAATAATGCTCTACTTATCCTAGCATAAACACTACTTTAGATTTAAATGATATGGTGTTATACACTTATTAATTTCACCTCGTGTTGATGACATTACAAACCACTTGTAAACCCCTCTTTATGAATAGAGACTGCAATTTAACTTGAAAATAGTGGTTGTGGCAAATTGGAGGAATCTATGATGTAAAAGTAAGAACAGGACAGATATAATGATATGCTGCGCTATTTTTGAAAACATGTTTCTGTTTGTACTGTTATCTTAGGGCCCATTTGGATTGAGGGGGAGGAAGGGGGAGTGGAGGGGAGGAGTAGAGTAGAGTTGGCTGAAAAATAGGCTAATTTTGGGCTAATTCTACTCTACTCTACTCTACTCCCCCTCCCTCCCCCTCAATCCAAACGGATCATTAATTCTTAAATGTTCTCTTGATATTATTTGAAAAGGAAGAGAGGGTTATTTGACATAATTGTGAAGTTTGTCCTAATTTGTACAGCTGCAAATTTTTAAGAATTAAAACTGTTTACCATATTGACCTAACTTAGTACACAAACACTGATGTAAATACATGCATAACATACATGTTATGTATTCCCTTCGTCTCAAAACAGAATGTTTCCTTTTGAATTATCTCAAAATATACGAACCTTTGAAGGTAAAAGTTTTGTGTCTTCAATTTCCTATATTATCTTCACACTTTTTTCAAAAAGCAAACAAGATTCTAAATTAAAAGTCTCGCCACTTCTAACAGTGTAAAGGATATATTAGAAATTTCACTTTATTTTTTACTTTTTCATTAGTATTCATGTCATTTTAAACTCTATTATCTGTTTAGAGTACCTATAGCCATAAATACACAATTAAGAAGATTCATATGTACGTACACACACAAATGCACAGAGACGCATACACACATAAATAGGTTGCTTACACACCCACAAACATGAATACGTAAATCCATAATAATATACTTGGAAGGAACCTAACTAGGCTGATCTGTTGGAAATCCTGTGACTTCTGATCCAGCCTTATGCTACTGATCTTACTACACGTGCATCATGAGGAATGTGGATCAGTGTCATTGCATACATTTTATGAATAAATGATAGGATAATATAACCAGCCAATGTATTGAAGTCTTTCCCTATTTGTATAGGTTCTGTCTATATTCTTGGTGAAATGTCCTGCAGTCTTGAGACTAAATCAGTTTAAAGATACATAAAAAAGAAAAAAAGAAATGCAGGGCTGAAGGAGAAACTATTGGATTTGATAAAAGTTTATTATTCTCATGCGGTATGATTAGGAATTTTCAAGGATATTGTTTGGAGTAAATAATTTGCTATGCTAAAATAATATGGCTTGCTAGCTTGGGTTTTCTGAAATGATTTTCATAGTTTTTCAGGTTATTGGATCTATTATTGGGGTTAGGCTCATTATTGACACCTTTCCTGAAGTTGGACTTGGGCCGCGTTTAAGTGTTGACATCCATCGAGGTGCACTAACAGAAGGATTCCTGACATTTGCAATTGTTATTATTTCACTTGGTCTGGCCCAAAAAATCCCGGGAAATTTCTTCATGAAGACTTGGATCTCAAGTGTCTCCAAGCTAACTCTTCATATACTTGGCTCTGATCTAACTGGTGGTTGTATGAACCCAGCCTCTGTAAGTATTTTCAATTATCAATAACTCTGCAGAACACCAAGTATTGAACTTCAATGGATCATCATGTTCCAATTTATGTAGGTGATGGGATGGGCTTTTGCTCGTGGGGATCATATAACCAAGGAGCATATACTTGTATACTGGCTTGCCCCAATCGAGGCAACTCTACTGGCTGTATGGATATTTAGGTTGGTAGTTCGGTCGCCTAAAGAGGATAAAGCAGATTTGAAGAGCAAATCAGAATGATGGAGTTCCACTTTGTATTCAAACTTGGATTAGATGATTCAATCTGTTGACATTTAAGTAGGATATGGGTAACCCTGAAGACTATCAGACTTGAAGGAATACTGAGTACATTGTTATCGGTTCCTTCAGGTGATCAATTTGTAAATGTTATTCATTGTGTTCAGTAGAATCACCCATCCGTTTGCAATTTACAAATCTATGATTGTGTGTGCTTGCACAAGCACACGTGTGTAACAATAATATCACAAAATAAATCTGAGCCTCTAGATTTCTCATCACTAGAAAAAAGAAATGAAAGAAATGATTAAGATGCTAGCATGATATGAACTTTTTGAATTGAATTTCAAGAAGAGCATAATGGGAAGTAACTCTTCTTTCAGAAGAATTTGGCAATGCCAAATTAACATATTGCGGTATGTAACTAAATTGAAGAACATTTCCATGAAATACAGAAAGCAAAAGATTGAGAAGTCTACGGTGATTTACCAATCTTGTAAGCCAATGTTTACAACTATGAGAGAATGGCTTTTCTATCCCTCGTATTCGGTGATATTGATATACCAACATTCATTTTTTTGGGTGGGATAAAGGAAACTCTAGAAAGTGTACTATAACGGCAGTGCACACAGAATTATTTGGTTAAATGTCAAGCATAATGTCAATTGCATCTGGGAAGTGAACTAAAATAGAGAGCAACACTGGGAGAGCGGGGGGGTTGGTGGTCTCCTCCATTTCACGGTTAACATTTTATTTCTTGAATTAGACAATAATTTTTAAATGATGTGGTGTTATATACACTTTTCGGTTTGTAATGTTTAATTTAAATCATGAAATGGATCCATCACAAGTGAAGAGAATGTTAATATACCATGGCTGTTAGGGGTGGGGTGGGGGAAGGGTTGCTCCATGCTATGATTTAGGCTAGTTTATTTGATATGAACACAAGTATCTTCCTAATAGCATTATTTCATATAATAGTAATGATGTAGGAGAATTTGAGCAAAAAAAAAAAAAAAGAAAAAAATAACATTAGTCCATTAATCCATTTTGTCTAGTCCTAGTTATTATTGACTACTTTTTTTTTTTTTTTTTTGAGAAAGGTATCCTTATTATTGACTACTTGACTAGTCCTCCTTATGTCTTTAGTATTTTATTGTATTTTATATAGTCATGACTGGTATTCGATTTTAAATAAAATTAGATGGTTAGGATTTAGTTAAATATAAGATGAATGGTTAGATTAAGGGTTGCTGAAAACTTATTATGAATAACCATTTTTGAATCATATTGTACACAGGTTTCCTTATCTAACTTATGAAATTTCATATTTGAATACGAACCTTTGAGCCTAGAATTTGAATTTTTACTATTACAACTTCAACCTCATTTTTTTCTACAAGTTGTAATCTTCTTGAACCCTTTTGTAAGAGTTAATTTGCTTGAAATTTGGCATTTTCTGTCAGGTTCATATTAGATCTACAGTAGATCTAAATTCTCTTTACCTCCTCATTTATCCTGTATTATTTTGGTGAAAGTGTTGCAGAAGGGTCAATGATCTTTAGGTCAATTGGTGTTTTCTAAAATCTTTCGTGTCTCTAATAAAGACATCTAAGTTTTAGATCTTCTTTACTTAAAATGTATAAAAGCAAAAGGGTGGTGTGGATGGACCGACTTGTAGGGCTTTGTGTTTTACTTTAAAAACAAGCTGTCTTAAAAAGCATCCCCTTGCAACACCCCAACCCAAACTCTTTTTTTATGACATTATTACTAATCACTAACTCCAACCAAGGGAGCTTCCTTGATTAAACTAATAAAAGACAAAAGTATAGCCACAATTCCATGAAATCAGATTTGGCCTCTAAAAAATCTTTTTGTTTATACGTTGCACCAAAATATAAATATCATCACACCGACCTCGTTACTGGAACAATTTAAGTAATGCTACTGTAGTCCCTAACATGGACAAATGTGGATGACTAGTGCTGAAACAAGTTGTTCTATCATTACAGCAAATACAATGAACTCTTCATAACAATCACTTTCTTACACTAAAATCATGTGAATATACTTTTAACAGAATTACAGGAACTGAAGATGGCAAGGATGTGATGGAACTCATGAAAACTCAGTACACAACTTGTGGCTCAAACTCTGCAAAATCGACAGATCCAGACTCAATTGGTGGCATTAGATATGCAGCCAGGAGCTCAGAGGCCAATGCTGCAATAAGTGGTATCCTCTTCAAGTTCTTCACAAAGGATGCGTCCTCGGTCTCCCCGACAGCAAGCAGCTTCTCGTTAATCTCCACCATGCGATCCAACTTCCTCTTGAATTCTGGGTTCTCAACATCTAGCACAGCTGGGAAAATTCTAGCTGTTGTGCGGTTTGTCTGCATAAACATAATTTTAAACACCCAACTCATATGATTGAAAATTCAAGATTCTATATTATGGTATATGTCTGACTAGTATGTGGTTAAAGATCATAGGCTCACCTCAATGATGACATGCATATCAAATTCTTTTGTGTTGAGTCCAATGCCTTCATAGAAAGCTGTGCGTTGGCAATCATTGAGGTACATTGTCACGTAAACCTGCAAGGTAAATTCAAAAAGTTGTGAGAGAATTATCGAAAATTAGGGAGTAATAATTTTAGTATGAACAATTCTAATGAGGTTGGTTCTCAAAAACGGAGGAAATAAATTCAAATTAGGAAATCAAATGTTGCTTTCCCTGTAACTTTAGTAGAAGCTAGAGTTGTGATTGAAAGTTAGAATAAAAATTAGGGTAAAATGCACCCACCCCCCTGTGGTTTGATGCTGTTATTTTAACACTGCCTTTCCATTTTTCTATCACACCTCTTATGCTATTTAATTTCTTTGATCAACTACTTGCATCCAATTTCTTTTAAATCATTAACTCAAATTGGTTACAACAGATGCACATGATCACACACATCGTCATCTCTTTCTAATCCGACCCCTTGTGTGATCCAAATACTCTCATGTAACTAATTTTCGTTGATTGCATAAGTGGATGGGTGTAGTTGATCAGAAGAAATAGGCTACGATGTGGATTTGGTGAAAAAGAACTGGAAATCCAGTGTTGCCAAGAGTAATGCAACAAATCACAAGTGGTGTAACTATATTTTACCCTAGAAATTAATAACTCAGATTCATTTAATTTCTCAGGACTACTGCATATAATTGCAAACTTCTAATATTTATTCTTTTCATTTGTTGTTAAGGTTTTCTCTTGCCTTCTTTTATCATTGACAGACAAACTTTGCATTTGAAAATGAATCAGAAGAGTCAGAGTAAATTGTTAAAAATGGAAAAGTACCGATAGGCAGAAGAATCGGGACCACAACTTTGCTTTCCAGTCATTGAGAAATTGTGGCTGGGCCTTCATCAATGCAGAGAAAAAATCACCATGACGGTTCTCATCCTGGCACCAGTTCTCAAAATACTTGAAAATGGGATAACATTGGTACTCAGGATTGGCCTTGAGATGTCTGTATATGGTTATGTATCTCCAGTATCCGATTTTCTCAGATAGATAGGTAGCATAGAAAATGAACTTAGGCTTGAAAAATGTATACTTCCTAGCCTTTGTTAGGAAACCCAAGTCCAATGCCAAGTTAAAATCGGACAAACCCTTGTTCAAGAATCTGCATATTGTATAACAATTTGACATTTTTGTTAGCAGGTACATACATACGTACACAGTATGTACAGAGAGAGAGAGAGAGAGAGAGAGAGAGTTGGCTTGCATACCCAGCATGTCTTGCTTCATCCCTGGACATGAGAGAGAAAATCTCAGCCACCACTGGATTGGTTTTCTGCAGGATCAATCCTCAAAACAATCAAATAGAAGCCTAATACTATTAGAATAAAGTTTTATTAATCCAAACCAAAAGAAAATTGGAAGGCCTTCATTTTGCTTAGAGAGGAGACAAATCTAGACATAACTGTCATAACATCCCTTTCAGAGAACAGCTAATTAGTAAAAGCCACCAATCAAATTTAGCTTCTAAATCATATAGTAGGCCAGAATTCTAAATCACTAAGCCAGAAGCTCGGTTAGATTTTCATCCCAGAGGACAATGTTTCACCTCATTCACAATACCCACTACCATAAATTGGATGACAAATAAGAGGCAATTGACTGAAGTAGAATTCCATAGAAATATATAAAGCTTCTTGTTTCTAAACTTTCAAAATTTTCCCTAGTAATTAAGAAAATTTATCTGTCAATACTTTGACCAATTAATCTTAAATAGTACAAGAAATTCAAATTCAGTGAAATTTGCGGGCTTGAAGAGGTAGAGAGGGGCATACCTTAAGCCTTCTTCCAAGCTCTTTATAGAGAAGGAACCCAGAGAACTCAGCAGTGCAGGACCTCTCCAAGAACTCCACAAAGATTTGCCTTAGAGGGCCTTGCAATTTGTCAGCAGCCTCCTTGAATTCCTTGCTCCTCACAAAGTGTGTTTGGTTGTAGTCAGTCTTGAATTCTTGCAGCAGAGCTTCAAACTCAGCCTGGTTGAGGTTCTTGTTGATCTCAGTGTTGAAAAGGGTCTCCATTTCATCAAAGTCTGTGGTGTAAAACCTTGGTGTCAAAAGGGTCTCCTTAATGGTAGTTTTAGCAGCTTTCCTGCTAGGCTTGGTAGTGCTAGTAGGTGGAGGAGGCTGTGAAGTGGCAGTCATTTTGATGGTGGTGAATTTTGAGTATGAACCACTTCTCAAGTTGCCAAATTTGGGAGCTACACTGCTAAATTTGGAGATGGGTTTTACAAGTGCCATTTCTGCTGCCATTTTTTGGAGCAGAGTTTTGGCAAAGCTGTGGTTAGAGTTTTAATGAAGTGAAGTACTGTGTCTGAAGAAAGACTAAAGGGGTGGGGAGGGATAAGATGTGGCTGACAGTGATATAATCTCATCCAATGAAATCTGTGAGAATGAATGGGTACGTGACACGTGGTTGGTGATTTTAGTCCCCTCTTGATTACTTGTTTGTTGATTGGCTGTGTTGATGCGGTTTGGGTGAGCACTTGTGGCCTCCTTCATTTCAAGTGATGGATTTTAAGGCATGTTTGGCCATCTTATTCTGGTAACGTTATTTGTATTTTTTGAAAATACGTGTAGGTAAAAAAATGTGTGAAAATATGTGTAATGTTGTTTAAAAATTAAAAATTGTTGCTCAAAGACACTTACCAAACGGTCCCTAAAATTTGTTTTCTTTGGATATTTCTCTTGGCCAGACTGTTCTCGGTTCTTACCTATTGTTTTGTTTTTTAAATTTTTGCCCAAAATAAAGGAAAAAGTTTGGTTTAAACCGTATCAAACTTTATCTAAACTATATCTAAACTAGTATGTAGCTATGTGCATATGCACATGTACCATTAAATAAAATCATAATTATACGATTCAAAATTTTTTTTTTTTTGAGAAAATGTTCAAATTATACATGGTATCAACTTACACTTTTTTTAAACAATACATTTCTAAAATATATAATGGTTTATCATTATATATATATAAATAATATATATGATTTAGAATTAAATTGGTTTTAAACTTTTCGATTTTTGCACACTATAATTTATTTGCCACAAAAATTAAAAATTTAGATAGACGTGTGGCTTAGATTTCAATCAAAATCCAATTTAGAATCTAATTGGATTTGGACTTTTTGACTTTTATACTCAATAATTCACTTGACACTAAATTAAAAAATTAAATATGACACGTGGTGCAAAATTAAGAATCTAATTGGATTCTCTCTAAACTTTTGCTATAAATATATATATATATAGAGAGAGAGAGAGAGAGTAATATCACCTATATACAAATTTTTACAACATTTTTCACAACAATTGAAGTGATAAATTTTTATTTGTTATAATTTGGGTTTTGCTCATACTACCGACATCATTATTTTACGTATCACTACAATTTATCACATCTTCGTGTTTATAGACTTTCTCAAATATATTGTATAGGTTGTGGGTAGTACAATAATTAATGAAAAATAAAATATTTAAATATCTTTTAGAAAACACTGTTGGTTTTGTTTTCATTTGGCCATATGTAAGTCATTCCATCATAATTTATTCACCAATGGAGCTGCCACTAAACAAATAGTTAAAATAATCAGATGAGATTGGCCTAGCATGGGATGGGTTAAATTGAAGTCAAATGCGTTTGTTTATGGAAATCCTAGTTTGGTTGGTGGTGGATGTTATTCGTGATCAGTTTGAGTTGGGGATTTCTCAAGAAAAATTGGGATCACCTTAGCGGAGCTGTGGGCTCTTAGAGATGGTCTTTTAATGTGACAGAGGTTACAAGTAACATTAATAGAGATAAAATTAGATGCAAAAGTTATTGTTAACTTGCTTGCTAACTCCAGTTACTGTAAAAATGTTGTTTCTTCCAATTGTGGATGGTTGTTGGTTGTACGTTGTTGGTTTACTTGTTTCCCTAGGTCTGGATCAACCACTACTTTTGCAAAGCTAAAAGGTGTGCCAATGGATTAGTAAGGACGAGCACTAATCTAGCTAGTGAATTTGTGATTTATGTTAGTCCACCTGAAGACATATTAGAGATTTTTAATTCAGATTTAAATATGGCGTGTACTTTAACAAATTTTGCTCTAAAACGTTATGGGTTTGGCTTATCTCCAATATTTTTTTAACTGGAGGTGTCCTTTTGTTTTAAATACACAATAGTAAGTGATAATGAGTTTTAATCTCTACATTTTATTTAGTCAGTGGGTGATGTGACAGTTTCTCATTAAAACAAAAAGGAGATTCCTATTAAAAAAATACTGGAGGTAAGCTAAACCCAAACGCTATTATCTCTTTAGCTTTAGTGAATTTCTAATTTATACTGCAAAACTCTTATTTATCAAGAAAACATAATTAGAAAATTAAGTAAATATTTTATACACTGTAAATAAAAATAAAAGAAAAAGATCCTTCTTCCAATGTTGAAGTTATTATTATTATTATTATTTTTGATGAAAAATGTTGAAGTTATTTGATTGTAACTTTGGTATCTATCATAATTAAGGAAAAAAAGAAGAAGTTATTTGATTTTTCATTTTTGTCAGCCTCATGCCTGTGGGCCTTTTGTTCCCAAGATAGGCCCATGGGTTGGTTAGCGTTGTTGGGCTATCTTTCATTGGTGTTGGATTTATCTTAATATCTATGTTTTGTTCAGTAACTAATTGGGTCTTGTTGTGAGCCAGTGCAATATGGCCCTATTTTCTGGTGTGACCTTGCGTGGGTAGAATTAGGTCTCAGTGGTGTGGAGTTGTGGTGCAGACCCGAAATAGCTTGGGCCTTTTGTCTTGGAATTGTGGAAAGGCTTTTAGAGTTTCAGTTAACAAAAGGGTCCTCAACAAAGAGGAAATTCGGATGGCTTGCTTTTCTGTTCACCCAACTAATGCTCTAGGTTCAAATTATTTTTATGCTTTATTTACTTATTTATTTTGTTGACAAAGTTTAGTTACAAACTGATTGTAGCCAATGGCTATAACTCCCGCTAAAAAAAATAATATGATTATATATTTTTGAAAATCTAATCATTAATTGGATTATGGGTCTGTTTGAGATCCTCTTATTTTGTTGAAACTGAAAACTTTTTGCTGAAAGTATTGTTAATAGAGGTAAAAGTTAGTTGAAATAGTATAGTGGGAGCTATGAATAATACCAAAAAGGTGCAGTGGGGCCATGAATAGTAGCAAAAATAAACTGAATAGTAAAATAAGTTGGCTTTTTAATTTTTGCCAAACATACACTACATGTTTTTTTTTGTTCTTAACATGTATGTCAAATTTTGTGCGAATCAGATATTATTTACTATTCGATCCATAAACTTATTTTTTATGCATAATTTTAGATTTAAAAATTTGAAATTTAAAAATTTGATTGATGAAATAGCTATTTGTGGTACCCCAAACCTATGAACGTTACTTTTCAGGACAATGGATTTGGGCTCCCAATTTATTTGATGGTGGGATTCCTTACAATCCTACAGGTTTTGCTTCAAACATATCCTAGACCGCCCAACCTTTAGAATCCCTGTGGTTTCAAGCTCAGCGTCCTCTTCCCTTTTTATGTTGCTTCTTACTTTCTCTGCTCGCTTTGTGCTTTCATCCCCATTGTGTTTCCCCCTTTTCTTTCTATTTTCTCTCTCTCTCTCTCTCTCTCTCTCTCTGTTGCCTTCTCTCCTCTTCTCCCTCTTGAAGCCCAAAAAAACCAGCCTTTCTCTGTTTGCCCTCATTCCTTTATATAGACTCCCTTTAGTGGGACCCAAATCATTACTTTTTACCAGTTCCCATGTGTTCCCACTTTCACCCATAATCCCTAGAGAACATCATGTCCTTTGAAAATTCTCTCGAAACTTGTTGCTGCTGCCAAATTGTGTTCAGTAGCGAACTCCCCAAAGGCACTACCAGTACTAGAGGATGATCTGAATTTATCTATATCTTCGTTGATTTCCCATTGTCTTATAGGTCAATATTGGGCTAAGATCTACCCGAACGCATAAGGTATTCCCCGAACACTACTGTCTAGTCCCCGTCACACTTATTGTTGGGCCGGGCTCATCCCCACAGGGTTCAGGCCAACTTCAATCCCTTCGGGCTAACCTTAGCTACTCAAGTCAATCTCGGGCTTAAGCTTGGTGGGCTGGTACCGAACATCTGGGCCTAAGTCCCCTCCATTATTGATCTTTTATCTTTTAGAAATTTTCAAGTATAAATGATATACAGCCATTGGCTACAACTAAATTCTCTCTCTCTCTCTCTCTCTCTCTCTCTCTCTCTCTCTATATATATATATATATTTGTTTATTTATTTATGGTTTTACTACCCTAAACTTTACAGTTTGCACCTAAAAACAAAAGGAAAAAAAAAAAAAAAGTTTGAAGAAGCTTTTGTTGAGCCCCAAACCACATGAGTAAAATTTTACTTTTCAACTTTTAATTGTTTTTTTTTTTTTTTTCCTTTATAATGAATATAGACAGTCATCATGTATTATTGGGTTTGAGTTATGATGGTTGGAACTTGGGAGTAGGAACATTGATTTAAAGTTTTAAACACGATTGCCAAGAACTTTGTAGTTTAATTGACATATCTTTACATCCAAAGTGTTTGAAGATCTAGATAAAAAAAAAGGTTTGAGTTGTGGAATTAGTAGTATATTGTAACTATCTAAAAAAGAAAGGGTTTTAAACTAGAGGCGGCTCAAGGAATATTTTTAAGGGAGTCATTAAGAAACTTAAAATAAACAAAATTTAATAAAATGAAAATTTGAATATATCGAGTTATCAAAAAAAAAAAAAAAAAAAAAAAAAACCGCAAAGACATGAAGTTTTACAATTTCCTTTTACGAGTTTTTTATATTTTGAAATCATTACGTGATAGTTTATATCAGTTATCATTATCTATTGTCAATGTGGGTAAGCGTGACAATTTTATTTTGATAAGTTTATATATATATATAATATTTTTATGCAATTTCCATTATCTATTTCTCATTGTTTTTATAAAAATGTTTTAAACTAAATGAAAAAACTCAACTCACTTACGCGGTATTAATTATTGACCCACATAACCACACTCATGCATACATATATAATACACTAAGTGTCTATTTAACCAATCAAATTCTTGAACAATCAGTCCCTCAAAAAAAAAAAAAAAAAATCTTGAACAATCACAAATTTTGTACTAAAAAGTTATTATAACATGATAACAATATACACACATGTAACAAACCCTCTATATTTTCTAATAATATAATTATATAAATTTATATTATATTTATACTATACATGAACATATTCACATACATCACAATTCACACAAATAACATTATAACAAAATAATAAAAATAACGCATATATTGGATACACTCTCACTCACACACATATATAATATATATATTAAGAGCCAAAGCTGAGAGAAAATCTAATTAGATTTCAAATTAGAGTCTAATTTTGCGCCATGTGTTTAATCTAATTTAAGTTTTTAAATTTTTGTGCCAAGTGAGTTAATTTAGTGTAAAGATTGGATTTCAATTCGAGTTTAATTTTGTATCGCGTGTCCCATCTAATCTATTTTTTTTTTTAAAATTTCTTTTGTGCTAAGTGAGTTAGTTAGTTATTTATTTATTTATTTATTTTTTTTGGAGAGAACACATGTTAAGCTTTATTAAGAAAATCCAGCAATGTCATTTAGGACTATAGAAAGTAAGGGTGGTGGAACATCCTCCATCCACATCGAAAAATCTGATATACAAAGTGCATGTTTTGCTAACTTATGCGCAACTTTATTACCCTCTCTCTTTACATGAGAGTAGAGTAATTGAATAAAAAAACTAGCATGGAAATTAATATCCTCCATTAGCAAATTGTCCGAGGAAAGATAGGTGCTATTACTTCTCAATGCTGTGGCCAACGTTAGTGAATCAGACTCCAAGATAGCACGATGAAAACCCAACTGTGATGCAAAGGACAATGCTGTTGAAGCTGCCATTGCCTCAACCTCCAAAGCCGTGTACAGTTGTGGTAGTTGCTTGGACATTGAAGCCAAAACCATGCCGTTGTCATCTCGGATCACCACACCAATGCCTGACTTTTTTTGATCTCTGAATGTAGCCCCATCACAGTTAATTTTCACCATTCCTTGTGTTGGAGGACGCCACCTAGTCTGAGTGGCAGTGGCTGCAAGGCGAGGATAAGGTGGCAGAGGTAGAGTTTGTGCAAACTCGGCAACATGCTCTTTTGCCGTTGCAGCAAGCAAATGAGAGCTGATGCTGGGTTTGTTCAAGCATACCTGGTTCCTCTGAGTCGAGATTAGCCAAGCCGAAGTTGAGAAGAGCTCCAGGTCTTGCCAAGTGAGTTAGTTCAGTGTAGAAAACGAGTCCAATATAAATAAACCATATTAACCTAATCATATATTTAAATATATATATAAAATTAGAGGAAGAGAGAGTTTGAATGATTTTGTATTTATGAACCATTTTTTTTTGTGCAAATAAAAATAATTCAAATTTATAAGTCATTTATGTAATATACTATGATTATGTACAGTCCATTACTAACTAGGTAATATATATATATACATATTTATATTAGATTTCAAATTGGAATTCAATTAGAATTAAATTTTGTGCCATGTGTTTTATCTAATCTAAGTTTTTAAATTTTTGTGTCAAGTGAGTTAATTTAGTGTAAAAATTGGATTTCAATTAAAGTTTAATTTTGCGTCACGTGTCCCATCTAATCTAAATTTTTAAAATTTTTGTGCAAAGTGAGTTAATTTAGTGTAGAAAACAAGGAGTCCAATATAAATAAGCCAAGAAAACCTAATTATATATATCTAAATCTATATATAAAATTAGAAGAAGAGAGAGTTTGAATGATTTTATATTTATGAACCATTGTTTTTGTGTAACTAAAAATAATTCAAATTTATAAGTCATTTATGTAATATACTATGCTATGTACGGTCAATTACTAACTAAGTATAAGTCATTTGCGTAAGTATAGGTTACATACTAGTATATAATAAAGAGAGAGACACTCATAACTAAAAAATATTCAATATTTAATTTTAGAATCAAGAGATACCGAGATAGCCAAATAAAGAAGAGAGATGAGATGAGATTCATTTAAGAGAGACTTGTGATTTGTGTTGTTATTTGGTTTTGGGCTAGGCTGATATGTGATTAGATAGTGCAATAGAATTATATATGTGACTCAATCACTCTCCTGTCCCACCCCTTGGTCTAATTTTTTATATATATTTAGAATCGCCCATTGTCTAATTGTTTAATTGTTTTTTAGTGTTAACATTTACTATTTACTAATTGACTGACTAGCCCATGCCCCAATCCCAGTTAACAAATAACAAATTGAAAACACATTCAAATTTAATCACTCTACTCGCAGATTCGATCAAAAGTTTAAATTAATTGTAACTTTATTTAACAATTTAACTCAACTTTGATAGCTATTGATCTTTATAATTCTATTAATAAAATTTTTGTTGTGTTAACATTTGCTTTTGTCTTCACTCAATCTCTCACCTATCCCACGCCCCTCGTCTAATTTTTTATTTTCATTTTTTTTAGAATCATCCCTTTGTAGACATTGCATTTTCTACCCCTTACGACTCAGGTCCTCATTCCCCAATGATGCCGAAATTCTAAGGCCCAAGGTTGGTTTAAGGCCTGATCAGATTACAAATTGACTTGAGAGATGTTAAAATGGAAGATATAACTTTTTATGAGCAAATAAGTCTATTTTTGAAAAATAAAGGCCAAGGAAACCCTCAGCCTATGTATGAAGGCAAGGATTTGCGTACATAGGTCTGATTCATGCGTACGCAGGCACAGATTTGCGCACACAACTAGGGTTAGAAACCTATAAAAGACAAGTTTTCTGCATTAAAAACTGAGGTTTGGAATGAATCCCACATCATCTGAGAGTTGTTCCAAACTCCCATTTTTCAACTATATAAAGCCTTACATGGTATATTTCAAAAACATACAGAAAATCCTAAGGGAAAAACTAAGATTCACTAGAAATAGTGAATTAAAGAGGGAGTTTTTTCACAAAACATCCTCAAGTTAATTTTATTTTGATTAGGACCTTTTTTGGTCTTGATCCTTGAGTTTTGAAGTTTACTAATCATTTTTGTTTGGTTGTGAATAGATTTGATTGAGAGGAACAGTCAAAATCAAGCCTAGAAGCTTTTTGTTTTGAGGTATTGAGTTCTAAACTCTTTTCTTTCATTCTTGCCTTAATCTTGTTTTTAATCCTATTTCCTTGCATTGTTTGTGTTTAGATATGTTTGTTTAACCTAGGTTTTAGTTGTTTTTTGTTTTAAAAGTGGCTAATAAAATAATTATAATTTTTTTAATAGATATTTAAAAATACCACACTAATATTTAAATCGAAAAAAAAAAAAATTCTCAATTTTAAAGATAGAAAAATAAATGTAGGAACATTCCCAACTTTTCTTGACAACTGAACACATAAAAATTTTCTTAAAAATTAATATTGATTATGTCACATGAAAGATTAAGTGGATTTGACAAATTATCAATGGAGAAAAAAGGGATTGTTAGCGGAACTTTAAATCTTCCACCATGTTATTGGGTTTGATTAAGTTCTTTTAGGATAAAATTTGGACTTAGATTGTTATTCTTACGAATTTATTTTATAGGTGATTCTTTTTAGGTGAGAAATATTCCACTTCTTTCATGGGCTTCAGTTAATTTATACATTGCTTTTATTTTTTATCTTAATCTTGACTTTCTTAATTGTAGATATCGCATTTTGTATCTTTTACGACTTAGGCCCCTGTTCCCCAATGATGTTAGAATTTTAAAGCCCAAGGTTGTTTTAGGGTCCAATGAGATGAAAATTGACTTGAAAAAAGTTTTTATAGAAAATATAACTTATTTTTGGAGGAAATAAACTATATTTGGAAAAGAAAGGCCACAGGAACCCTAGGGCGTGCCTACCCATACACGCGTATGCGTATGCATGCTTAATGCATGCGTACGTATGCTAGGGTTCTAGAAACTATGTAAGACAAGTTTTCTGCATTTAAAACTTGGTTTGGACCGAATTGCACATCGTCTGGGTGATGGAAAATATAAGAGTGCGCAGTGGAAAAAATAATAATTAAACGGATCTACTTCATTCGCAATTGATAACATGCACTATGTAAATTTCAGAATTCAAGATCAAGAGAGTGTACCTTGGTGTGGTGAATTTCAAAACAAAGATTGTAAGCACTTGGGAATACTTGTAATTTTTACTCCAATTCCACTAACGCCCAAAATGTGTGGTCTCTCAATCAGTTATATGGAATGTTCAACAGAGAGTTCAAGAGTGTCCAACACTCACATACACCATTTCATGTAAAGGGTTCTTAACAAAATTCTGTATGTTTCTTTCTTTATAACTGATTATCTAATTGGGCTAGCCTTTTGGGCTTTTCCAAATTGGGCTCTAATATGTGGCTTGGAGTGGGACCAAAAGGGACCAATAAGACACTATCTCCAATGGGCCTTAGGCTTTTCTGTCAACTCTTGACAAGTCCAAAGTTACCATTAACTATATTTAATACCACTATATAAATATAGTTGCACTCTAGGCCTTATCTATAAATTATATCCCAAGACTTTATTGTATATGCAACTCCTTCATAAAATATTCGTAGTAATACAAAGTCATGAATGTAGACTGCCACTTTGTAAATTACTACATCTTAATCCTTAAGTACCTGGTTTAACCCTTTTATGTTATTCATCATATATTTATGAAATCCAATTTCATAAATATATACTTTAGTTTTATTAAAGTGGTCAGGCCTAACTCTCTGAATAACAAACCTATTAAACTTATTTCAAGGGAATATTTTGTATCTCTGTTAAGAGACTATGAATTCCATCTTGAGAATATATGTTCCATCAACACTAAATGTGGCTGCCCAACATACTGAGGTTTTGACCGTTACTTTAGATCTCACTCCTGTTACATCAAAATAACCTACACTTCATGATCATGTCCATTATTCTCTCAGGATTAAGAGTTCATGCAAATACAAGTCGTGAGATTTATTATTCATTTGACAGTCGTTAGGAGAATAATAAATCTCACAGCGGTCCAGTTCAATATGTCTTAACTCTTAAAACATATCAACATATCAATTAGAAGTCTCAATTTTCATGATCAAGACAAATCATCGTAATTGATATGTTATAGTCTTCGCAGATGAAACGCCCAATTTCATCACCGACTACGAACTATAATTCTGAGTTTACAAAAAACCTGTGATTTATATCTTCTGTGACTTTTCACATAAATCACATACTATGCATCTCATGGACTATATGATAATGTCCGAATATTCATGTTACCATTATTTCAGATAATAATAAAACAATTTTATTAAACACAATATTAAGTCACACATAATGTCATACTTAATATTATACATAGCATCATACAATAGGATTTAAGGGCACTTATCCTAACACTGGGAGCCACCCAAACCCCTATTTTTCGACTATATAAAGCCGTAAAATGTATTTTTTCAAGGAGGCCAAATTCCATTAGTAAAACACATAAGATTTACTAGAAAATAGTGAATTAAAGAGGGAGTTTTTACAAAATATCCTCAAGTCAAATTTTATTTCATTAGCACCTTTTTTGGTCTTGATCTTTGAGTTCTGAAGTTTAATAACTTATTTTGAATTGGTTGTAACTAGAATAACTGAGGGGAACGGTCAAAATCAAGCTCTAAAGAGTTCTAGTGTCGAGGTAAAGTTTATAACTTTGGCTCTTCGCTCTTCTTTGATTTTCTTTGTTTCTTTATGTTTTAATGTGACTTTGTGTGTTCATAATATGTTTGTTTAGTCTAGGTTTACTTTAAGTTTGTATTTAAAGCATGTTAGCTAGGTTGCTAGATTTCTTGTTTTTGTGTTTTTGTTCTGCAGTTTCTAGATTAGGGTTCTTGGGCATTTATGCGTGAGCATGCTGCTTGCATACGTACGCATACAGATGGGTTGCATATGCATGCCCTATGTATGCACACGCATGCTCTTGCCTAGAAACCCTAATTCACTCATATTTGTTACTCCTTTGTTTTAACTTAGTTCATGTGTCTTTAAGTCTCTGCCACTCTGTTTTATCTCATTTTGTTTTGTTTTATCTCTTTGATTGTTTACTAGGGTTTTAGATTGTTTGAATACCATGAACATGCACATACCATGAACATGCATTGGTGTATAGATGCTGTAATGCAGTGAGGTAAGTGAGGTAAGTCATGCATAATCACATGAACATGCATTGGATGATGAGTATGATGTGGTTGATGAACATGAATGTGCTTGGTTGAATACCATGTGTTTGATGTTTAGATGCTATAACATGTTTATCCCGATCTGCCTTGTGATGTTTCTGCCCATAGGGATATATGCTTATATGCCATGATAGATGAATGCTAGGTTTGGGATTGATTATGCCATGTTGATTGCTTTAGATGCATGCCAGAGTGTGTGTGAGTTAGAATAACATTTTAAATATGTCTTTAATGAGATTAAGACTTGGAACACAATGAGTGGAAGCTAACTCACGGGTAGGGTAGGGATGGGTGCCTAACACCTTCCTATCCCCATACCTAAACTCTAGACACATGCTTTGGTAAAGATCAGTCCCTCCACAAAAGGGCGTTATATTTATGATTTCTAGACCTAAACTAGGTGGCGATTCTATTTACACCCTCTGCCATGTTCTACCTTAGGCCAAGGCGTACTTCCCACGAAGGAGAGGATGACCCGTGTCGTGGGCGCTTGCGCCCACACTAATGTTATTTTAATTGTAAGCTTGATTGTTGTAATTTTCTTGCAATAAAGAATCCTTCTTTAGCGGTGGTCCCTCTTCTCGATCACCTCCACTAGACAAGCGAGGAAGATTTGGAACAATATTTTTTTTTGTTGGTAATAGGAAGTCATTATATTAAACTAAAAACCAAAGTATGAGCATAAACTTGTATCTGTGTTGAGGTTGTGCCAATTCTCTTCAGGTTTGGCCCATCTAACCATAATAGGTTTGCGGTTTGCTTTGGCCTTACATTTGCCAGCTACATAGAAGAAATTAAGGGCTAAATTCTTTACCTCCATGGAAAACTTGAGATTAGGTTCAATTTGTTTGAAAATTCTTCTATTTTTATGGTTCCGTAGGCCCCATACCAAAAGAAAAGTATACGTTCCAGGGGATGGAATCTTCCTCGGCACTTAGGTCAGGATGCATATAATCTTTCAACCAAGAGCAGAGTTCATCATTGAAGAAACTCCCATAACAACTTGAGTTGCCTAACCCCATCCAATTTTTTTTTACAAAATCACAGTCACAGAGCACATGAATGACCGTCTCGCTTCCTCTATTACAAATACTAGGGTGTAACCTCATGCATATGCACAGTACATTTTAAAAAAATCATAATTATATATGATTTAAAATCTAATTGGATCTATACTCTTCGGTTTTTGCACCCAATAATTCACTTTCCACAAAAATTAAAAAAATTAGATAGGACACATGGCACAAAATTGAACTTCATTTCAAATTCAATTTAGAATCTAATTGAATTTAGACTCTTTTATTTTTGCTCCTAATAATTCACTTGATGCACAAATTTAAAAATTAGATGAGATACGTGGCGTAAAATTAGGCTCCAATTTATAATTTAATTGGACTTTCTTTCAGCTTTGGCTATTAATATATATATATATATATATATATATTTATATATTTATAGATTACAGGTGTTGTCCTCAGTAATAACTCTTTCACCAGCAAGTCTTTAATTGGGAGGCTGTGCAGAAAGAATTTCCATACAAAACATTGAATTTTTGGAAGACTTAGTTTTCCAAATCCATTGGCCTGAGAACCAAAAATTTGACTCCCTCCTTCCTTTTGCTAGGCTATAGGCAGATTTCCCTTCAAATTTTCCAGAGGGTGATAATCCCTAGCTGAGGGAATCCCTGTGATTTGCTGTCTAGGGAGTGGGAACAGCTTTGATGCAAAGGAGGATCTCCGAGGGAAAGTCAAAAGAACATAGGTTAACATTCCAACTTCCTCCTTGCTCCATTCACTTTTAGCTTGTCCTCACCCCTAAGAAAAGGTTAAGAGATCAGGGACCAGAGCTCCGCTTCCATCAACCATTTATCATGCCAGAAATTAAGACCGCTGTTGGAGTCCACATTCAACTTCTTCAAAACTTGTCAAAGAATATGATTGTTTCCATGAAAATTATACGTGGAAAAATAAGAAACGATCATGAGGCCTATTTCTTTTCATGCCATTTCCTATAAGGTGTATTATATCATCATGTATTCGTGGATGCCTCCTTGTGACACTTGGCATGTATTGCAATCCAAGAGACCATTGAGTTGAAATGACGAAAATGAAATCAAATGGCACAAACTCAGAGATCTATGAGATAGAATCAAAGGGAAAGACTTGAGAGAGAGAGAGAGAGAGAGAATTTTGTGTCGGAGACAAGATGGTGGCCTTGCGACGGTAGATCTAGAGTGAAGAGTGAAGAGCTAACGGTTGAATTGACATGACATGAACAGTTGAACTGATAGTTGAAGGTTGAAAAAGTTTGTTTGACAAATCTAGAGTCTAGAGTGAAAAAAACTCCCTTTTAAGTGTATATATCTCGGTAGGATTGGGTTTTTCTACTTTCAAACCCCCCTAAACTGCCAACCAACCCAGAATTTCGATTTTTAAATTGCACAAACCTACATTTGACTCAGTTAGCTATCTAGAGTTGTCTGTTGGGCTTCGGGTTGGGTGAGTTCGGTCAGTTTGGTTGGGTCATCCGACCAGTTGGACAACCATAGTTTTAAGTGTTACAATCATGTTTAAAAAAAAAATGCTTTCAGCTAAAATACATTAAAGTAATGAATTAATCTTATTTTAAAAACATGATTTTTAATTACAAAATCTTGTTCTTAAACCACAATTTTAAAAGACTAGTTTTTCAAATAAATTTGAAGCAAAGTCAATTTAAATAATTAACATTAAATGTATATTATTTTGCAAATTTTGCCTACCATTTATATAAAAGAGAAAATACTTAAATAGTTATTAATTTTATTAGGAAAAATCTTACAATCCGATAATAAATATGATTGGTGGGTGGTATACA